>QYTT01085407.1:49202-67053 GCA_006980735.1 Dasypogon diadema | reverse complement strand
TAAAAGAAAACTATTGTTTTTTAAAAAACGTTTTTTAATTAATTTGTTTTTTAATTTTTAGTCTGCCGCCTGTCTCTTTTTATTCAAAGGCTATTATATAATTTATTCTAGTTGATAATTTCTCATTCTTTCTAACTAGGGTTGTAAGATGTGCGGATTTTTAAGTCGTGTGCTAAAATATATTTTTTTTTAATTTTACAATATTTTTTTGCATATACTTTTTCATGCACATTATCTCAATAACAAAATCGGGAACATAATAAGTATTGAAAAAACTACCTCTATTCTATCTCAAAACATACCAAAACATGTTTAGGGCAAGCCATGCCCTTGGGTATATCCTCGGGGCTTGAGGAGAGGCAAATATGGCGTTTATAAGTAAAAGAGGGGGGCGTTCAGCTGACCACCCGCCCAATTAGTGTAACTTCATTAGAAGTGTTATACTCAAGAAATACACGTTACATCCGCATCAGCATGTGCATCAGGCAGGCATATTCACTCTAGAGGAAATTAGGGAAAATTAGGAAAAAGCTGCGATCACCCTCAACCGTTGATATCTATCACATAGGAAACTCGCAACTCGTGGAACTAAAGGTTCATTTATTATTATACATTTTTTTCGCCAACTACCAAAGTAATAAAAAGAAGGCAGTAAGTCTAGTTCTCTCGTCCGATACGCAGAAACTATCACATCTGAAGATTTCTCTTTTAATCTTGACACTAGTGAGCCGAGTTACTAGTGTCTTCTTTTCTTTTCTGTTCTTTTGATAGGTCTAAGTCTCTAATAAGATTGTTAAGTTCATTCTGTGAAAACGGTTCGCGATTGGACGATGTTTCTCCACAATTTCGTCATCACTTTATTCAGAAGGACTGAATTTTTCAATCTCAATATTTTCCTCCTGAAACTGTGGTAACTGATCTAAATCTTGAAATATTGGTACGGGTATATCTTCAGAATGAGGAATTGGTCTTATTTTAGAAGAAGTACTGCCATATTTCCATTTGTGGAGATTGTCTTTGTTGATGTCTACAATATTTGTCATACAAAAATAACAGTCATCGATATGATTACTATGTTCTTTCCAAATCATGGGTACCCCAAACTTCAGCGATTTACGAGAAATTTTTTCCCATTGTCGGAGATGTTCATTTAAAATTTTAGAGAATAATAATATACAATGCTCAAGATTCATTAATATAAAATCAAAAATAACACACAAACTAATTCTTCAACAGAAGTCAGGATAATTTTGAGGGAATTTCATTAGGAAATTTTGAACCACTCACTGGACATGGTTTCGTGTGATTTACTTTTATTTCCGAAATTAAAGGGACACGTTTCAGGAGATTGGAATCCTGTGTGATAAACGTCTTCTTCTGAAATGATTTCAGGAAGAAGTATGGTTTTCTATACCACGCGTACAAGAATTTTGTTGTATAATGTTCCTATATTTTTTCATGGTATTGCTAAAGCTCAGGAGGACAACCCCTATATGCAAGAACTTTTAGGGGAAATGAGGCCGAGATTATTCATAACCTGACAAATGTTGCAATTAAACCAAAAAATTTTTGGCAGGGAATTTTTAGTGCATAATATCCACGTGGCTTCGCAAGTAGAATTGCCTAAACCACTGGTACCGCACCCTTTGGAGGACTCGAAACCGCACACAATCGGCTACCAGTGTATGTCGATAAATGAAATTTAGAGAGAGAATTTATTTTAATATACAGAATCACAGAAGAAAGACTTCTTGGTAGGTTTTACCTCAAAAATTACGGTCATAAAATTAATTGCTTATATTAAAGAATTTGTTTATACTTTGTTTCAGGAAGCACCATATACATAAAATTACTTATATTATAAATTAAAAACAATAGGTAAGAATTAGTGTAAGTAATTTTTTTTAACTGAATCTGTTTATTTTTTCAGAATGAATGAGTTTCAGAAAATGTGAACATAGGTATTCAAAATTACTGCGTTTCTTTCAAAAGCTCTTGTTTCACTCAAATTGAATGCAAACACAAGTGATGACATTTTTTCTAGTCATAAAATGGATATATTGTCATTTTTACAACATTCTCGTGTACATTTTAAAACTCCAGATGTTCAACGCTGTGCATCCATTTCTCATATATCTTATTTACATCCTTCGAAAGAATAAAAATTTTGAACGTACAATGAAAATGGAAATGGACGTATCCCCGGGAATTCTGAGAAATGTATTCTTATAGGTTTCATGTGATTTTTATTCGGTCGATTTGGATAAACGTAAAACAATGCCAAAAGGAATAAATCGTCATGTGTCGAAAATATTAAATTACGTCTGGATAACAAAGAGATTTCACCAATAAGTTTTTCCTTCCACGATTGTATAAAACAATTCCTAAACGAGCAGATGTACCACAAGAAAAGGATATTTGAATTTAAAATTCGAATTATATCGCGGGAGCCTTTTTATGTTGGGGGATAAAATAGCTTAAATCTCATAGAAAGCGTTTTCTACGGACCTAGCCTAACACCAAGTAATTTTTGGAGAACTGCTGGCGGGCCAAATTACTACTATGGGAGTTTTTCTTTAAGTAATAAATATTTAAGAGGGCTCTTTTTGCAGAGTGGAATCGGCAGTGGCTATTTCTTGTGTAAATGTTCATGGAGGTTTCATTTGTTTAAATAAGAAAATTTTCTGATCTAAATCCTCTCCTGTGCAGAAGACTGGGAAAGTTTAAATTAATTCTGGCGAAAAGTGTGATGCCGTACTTACCTGGGTAGGGCCTTTCCTAAATGAACCCTGAAATGGTGGGTAACAAAAGTCAACTTTCACTCGCACTATTTTCATTATCGACTATTATGCAACGTGCTTTTAGTGGTATACACAGAATTTTGTATGGAAAGGCTTCCCAGAGATCACTAAAATGTATACACAAATTGTCAAGAAATCTCGTGTTCACCTAATTAGCCCGAAAAGTTTGCATACACCGCAAATTAGATATTTTACACGGCACACGTGAGAAATTCACTTCGCCACCTCTGGCATCACACAAAGGTCCGAATTCTGACAGATTCTGGAGCACAACCGACTGGTACAGACGCACCGAGAAAACTGAAAAGCTCAGAATTGGCCCAGAGTGATTCAACTGTTGATGCCTTGATGCCTTTGTCCTCACATTCGACGGCAGGGAAAGTATAACGAACTGTTGCTCAACTCGAAGCTTTCCAGAGTTATCACACATCTCTACAGGATGCTGGAAAGAGTGCTGGATTCTAAAGAGAATCAATTCGAGCTTCTTTCGCAACCTTCATGTGCCACTTTAAGTTCCATTACATTGACTATGGTAACCATGTGCTGCAGGCGAAAAACTTTCCAGGTCTTTCCATGTTAATGCTAAGCTTTAAGGATTCGGTCCAATAGCTCGCATAAGTGCAAGCGAAATTTCCTCGCCTTTCAACAAGTCATTTAGATTCCACTTAATCTTCTTCTAGGAGAAATTATCCAACTTCTCAAACGACAAAGGAGTGAACATCTCTGAAGAAGACCTCGAAATCTCCGAAGGATAAATACTTCAAAAGTTTTAGTGACTTTGTTATAAGTTTTGCTGTTAAAATATGCCACTTTCCTAAAAACGCAGTTGACAATTGGTTAGGTTAGGTAAAGGATCGACTTTGGCGTCTGGCACCCAACAAACATTTGGTGTGCCCTAGGGCAATTAGGCATTAAATATTCTATTGACAAGGGTTGATTATTGCCATTGGAGGGAGCTGTCTATCTGTGAGTAAATTGACACCGAGGGAAACTTACATATTTAATGCTTGGAGGTGTTGTCTCCCCTTTCGCACAGTCTACACAATTCTACTTCTTATTTTCCTATCTCTTTATATAAATTACACTGTTTTCTTTTCACTATTTATATAATTACACTGTTTTCTTGTGGAAACTGAAACCAGTCTCAACACGAATATATGAAAAGATGGGACTAAGAGCGCAGATTGACTCCCCGAACAGATGTAGATATTATCGTTCCTTTAACCTTTTTCTAGACTTTCCTGAATGCCAAATTCTATGGTATACACCTCCATTTAAAAGATGAAAGACGAAGCGCCCACTGCAATAGAGCTTCACATATTGCCTATTATCTCCTCTCTTGTCTTGCCATTCATCTCGCGTTCATATATTAGCAAAGAGCTCTGCACGAAAATCTTAGATTAGATCAGATCAGGTTTGAGGCCTTTAAATAGCTTAGGATTTTTCCCGGGTTTGGTATTCCATATTTGGGCAATTGGGAATTCTTCTGGGTGTGAGAATCTACCTCCCGGGAAGCAGGTTCTCAGAAGTTTCTGATGGCTCTAGGTAGAGACGACACATTTTGGTCTTGGTCTTTCGTACTTTCTTAAGATTATACCTTAAAGAGCAATCACCCGAAGAGAGTTCTACGACTTCTGGTTTCATAAGAAGAAGGAAATTGTTTACTTTATCATTTTAAATTTAATAAACCTCAGCTGAGCTCAGTTCTAATAAAAATGGTGCTGTGTTTTCTCTCTGTCCGTAATAACCCATTTGCGGTGACATTTTGAGAGACCACAAAAAGGCTCTGATCAAATAAAGGCGTTTCCACTCCTCGCTTGGTCAGACCATCTGAAATTCCATTACCATTATGGCCCTCATGTCACGACAGTCACATAGGATTAATTTTGTTCTCTTTGGATAGGTGTATAAGGGATTGACCTTATTTTCCCCTTTAAAGTGATCAACCTTTACAAAAATGCAATGTCGGATTTATTTGTTTTATCCGCAATGCTTCTCACTTGCTTCAATCCCTGGTAGAAGCATTCTATATTGCCACGAAAGCGAAATGATGTAAAATTTTGTGTTCATGGAAGGATGTAATATCAGAATAGGTGGGAAATATTTCAGGTTCAGAGATGTTGTCTACATGTGAATATTGCCTCAGAATGACATTATTCACAATGTTCATTTCCAACCGAGAGGAGGTCGAAATCGACTTTGAGATCGAAACCTGTCTTCGCTTTTCTTGAATTTTAGGCTTCGATTTCGTGTCGATCTCGGCTCGTCATATTTTCTGGGCTGATACTTTTACACATGGAGGAGTTCCATAATCTATCCTTGAAAAAGTTCAGCGTGTTGGTATCCCTGCAGACAGCCGAATAGTGCCTCTTTCTAAAGATAAATCAGATGAATCGGATGGGTATTATCCCATCCACACTTTCCAGAGCAACATCGAGCGCCCATCCAAAGACGCCTGAAGAACGTCCCACTCTTACCCTACGATTGCTACTCAGTGGCACAATTTTGCAACCGTATGGTATAAATACCCAAAGCTGTCGGCTTTTCCATCTTTATTCAAAAAGGTATTCTTTCTCACCCATTTAGACCCTCTTTAGCATGAGATCAGAGTGGTGAACAAGAGTTGCCATTATGAGCCGTGACCGGCAAGCAGCTCAGAATAGTCAGGAATCGATCAAGTTGCAGAAATGTTTTTGGATCCCTATTCCTTCATGCACAGTCCCACGCTTTTAAAGAAATTAAGGTTGCTTCTTTTGCGTTTTTTACTTACAAAAGTTCTTCACCCACTCTAGCATGCTTTAGGTTCTGAATTGAAACTACTTCATATCGCATAGTTTGGGTATCTGCCCCTCTGTATGGGTCGTCTCCATTGGGGGAAATTTCTTAAACTCTTGTCACATTGCGTAGTATTCCGATTCTTTTGATTTTGGGTCGTGATTAGTATTCTGGTCTTTGCACTTCTTTTCTTTTAATTTGGAAAGCTTATCTCTAGGATTTACAGAACAGATAGCACTTCCCCGTTCCAGACCAGCAAGTACTTATCTCGTTTTATGTGGACTTTAAAGAATAAAAAATTTATGCTTTTAAGCACTGCGGATATTATATGACTGCTTTAATCTTAAAAACTTCCGTGCATATAATTTTAATGGAGATTAGTTAGGAGTAAATAAATTAGCATAGGACCAGACTGGAACTCTGTGAAAATCTGCACTCATTTTATTTTATTTTTACTAAGTTTCTAAGTAGATATTAGTTGTATATAAAGAATTTCCATCAAGGTAAATATATCTAGTTATCTTTGACCCTGGTGATATTTTCTGTATATCTGAAAAAAAAAATATAATAAGACCAAAGAAGATATTTCAAAATTTTTTACTATATTCAAAGATACAAATGAAAATTTCTATCCATTCAAAAACCTCATAAAAACGTGTATTATTAAACTATATATATAGAACTGTTAGATTTGTAAAAAGCGCAGAAATGTGCCGGCACATTCCCTCCCTTTTCAGATCGGAAAAATATTTCACAACGTGCAGAGAGGCCAAGATATATCTCATGAATCTTAAAGTGAATGTCACGATTCGATTTTGTACACCTCGTATCAAATTTAGGTGTCTTCTTCTGGTGATGTAATCGGTAATGTCTGGATGATTGGATCCCTGAGCACATTTTCTTAGGTGTCATGGGGCGAACTTGATGGATTTTGAAGCATCTCAGGGAAAGTTTCATCACTCATTTCTCTGGAGGGTATTAAATAATACCTCATCATAAAATAGCAATAGGATTGATCTGTGTAAGTCAAATATTTACGGTAATCTGTTCGTTGAGTGTAACATATGGGGTTGTAACTTGGAATGTTTACTTTGCCTAGTTTCTAGGTGAAGACGATTATAAGAGGATTAAGAGTTTGATATGCTAAGCTCTTTCGTGTGGCAGGATTAACATTTATTTGCTGTTCATTGCGAAATGTCTATTTATTCCTTTAATAAATAATTGAAACACAAATTATTATATACACGTGTAAATTACTGTAGAGGTTGGAGTTTAGATATTCAGAAATTATTGTACACCTTACACATAGTTGCTTTACACCATCTAGTGGGTGACTTCTCTTCGTTAATTATCCATATTTTAATGTAAATTCAGCCTTGACAAGTTTGGGTTGTTAGTATGAGATTAGGTTTGATGTGATATAGGAAAAGGATTAAAAGAAAAATTAAATAAATAAACCTTTAAAAGTATAAAAAAGGTTCCCGCCAAAATTTGCAAGTTATTATATATTTTTAAGGGTAATTTGTTTTTTTTTGGGTACGTGATTTTCTTCCATGTTGTGTTTGTCGTTTTTGAGCTAATAATCTTGCAGACTTTGATCATATTTAGTTTCCCCATGTCGTTTAACTTTATGCCTCGACATTTTTAGGAATAGTCCAGGCAATTATTTTCTCGCTAGTGGCGAATATTATCACCTGTACAGGTCCTGGGTGTGTTAGCATTTTTATCATATAGGGTGTTGGGTAAATAAGTAAGATGGAGAATGCATCCCAGTAGATTTCTTAGAGTGTCGTGATCAAAGCTGTGTTACGAACTCGCCACTCTAACACTCCTTCCTCTTCAAATTGGTGACTTCCGTGCTAAAATTAGACACTGACCACGTAACGTAATATACTTAATTAGTGATATCGGCGGTAATTTTTAAATGTAACTATGGAGAATGTAAATTGATCTTTGTAGGTATTCATTTCACCTAAGATATAAAAACGTTAGTACAATACATTTAATATATTGAAGGTTATCAATATTATTTTCTCAATTTAATTCTCAGGTTATGATCTCCAATATTTTTTCCATTTTGATCTCCTGGAAGGGGTCAAGGAATCCAGAAGAGCCTAATTGATTTCTGTTTTTTTTCTTGAATAAATGAAAACTTTTATATATGTCCACGTCAGCATCTAGTGTCAGCTCATGGGGCTCAAATTTTGACATATTTATTCACAAGGAACAGATCTTGTTTATGTTACTTTTAAGAAAAATTTTCCTGCATCGTCAGTCTATCGTCAGCACCGTCAGTTCTATCAAATCAATATTAACTTGTTTTAATTTGTGAGCATTAAATTATTCCCAGTAATCGTCAGTCTAATTTTTCTTGAAAATTCCTAATTCCTATTAGACCCTAAATGGTGGTGCATAGGTTTCACCGGTTAGGATCGAAAAAATGGGAGCGTTTTGTCTTAGATGGTAAAATTTACACGGCACCACGTGGCTTTTATGCACTTCCCAAATCCACGAATACGTGAATTCTAAATTTCTATTTTCCCTCGCTGACCTTTCAATTTTTATGCGAACCTTGCAAAATACTTATGGGGCCTTCACAGGCTTAGATAAAACGCCTTTCCCGTCTACATGACTGGAAAGTTACTTTGTTTGACCTAGTTGAGAAATTCACTAATGCATATCTAAGAGTCCAGACCGGCTAGATTGCCGTCAATGGTTTTCAGACAATGAGTATTCATTCCATGGGCAAACCATTTTTTCAGCCGCTGATGTTGTAGATTGTCAAATGGACAGTGATTTGAAAAAATCGACAAATGGAGGCAGTTATATAGAAGCTCCGAAACTTAACAATCATTTAAAGAGGTTGGAAGAATGGAAGTGAAAACAAGAGATTATCACTCTGCCTACCATACACGCAGATAAGAATAAAGAAGAAGCTGTGTCAATGAAAAGCCATGTGCAGAATTCGAAATTTTTGTGTGTTGAAATAGGAACCAGGGGTACGGACGAATTTCCTTTAGTGCTATCAGAATGGTATGAACGTTCTTTTGCACTCCCCTACATGTACAGTCGTAAAAAATTATACATTTGACGATTTGTTTTTAATTACTACACAACCGAGGCAATTTATACTTGAAAAAATGTGCTGAGGGCTTCTCATTTCTTGGCCACTAGTGTATTCTTATCTCCTTGCTTGCAGGCTCCTCTAAACAATGCTCTTCACCATCGTATACTACACCTTGAGAAATATCTACACCGCCTAACATTAACATATTAACAAAGAGGTTAAGTGCGGAAGAAGTCAATTTGCGGCTCCACAGGAAACCGGGTCAGGTAAGTTTTGTAATAACTTGTTCTCTTAGATTGTCCTCTATTTAAATAAGCACTCTGCCTTTCTTTCAGGTAAACGTTTCAGTGGAATTCGTAGGCTACCTTGGCTGCTTCACAAAATTTACTGGTAAGTTCATTTTTTCGTATGTTCTGCTTATTGCTCATACTTTGCTTAACCTATCCCTACATCTACATCAAATGCTACAAATCTATCCATATCTACTATATTCCATTAATTCATTTTCCCTAAATACAAACTTCCTAAAAACCTTAATTCAATTAAATCCCTAACTTCACTAATTCAAGCTTATCTAATTGCTTCTATCTTATTTCAGGTTAAAGAGTGATGCTCTATCATGTTCCGGAGGACAACAGCCCATATCCTTAAGGTTGGACGGAGAAGACTTCAATTCCAGGAGGTGCAGTAAGGTAAGTGCTTAATTATAGTTATTTTAGCTTAGATTTCGGTGCGATGCTCCCAGAATAAATTTAAGTGTATTTCCGAAGACCAAATAAATTTTAAATGTACTCCAGAAGGTCCAATAGGCTTAGGTGTTTAAGTGTTGCTATTTCGTTTTGAATGCTCATATGCTGCACTGCTGATTCTACTATAGATAAGCAGCTAATATTCCTGAGATAAGACGTTGGAGGGTTTTATATTCCAAAATATCCAATAAAGGTAAGTGAATCCAAGAAGAAGAGTCGGTCATTTAAAGGTTCGAGAGACCGTGAGGAAGGGAAGAATAAGCGATCAGATGATCTTATAATTTCCTAATTAACCTCCTTTCAAATGAATGCTGTAACAAAAGCCCCCAGCTAGCAAGGAAGGTAAAAATTCAAAGGTGACTATCTTAAGAATTTCACTGTATAACGAAAAAAGAAGTAAATATCGAAGAAATAGGAAATGAACTAAAAATTGTCCCTACCGCAAATCCATCTAAACAAAAAATTATAAATCGGTCAAAACAAAATTTGGGCTCCTAAAAAGGATGAAACTGTAGGCTCCGAAAAAAAACGTTAAGTTCCAAGACTCAGAATTTACAGAAGGTCCCACATCAAGGGAAGCTATTTGGAACTTTTGCAATAAATTTCGGGATGAAAATAAGACAGTAACTGAATGGAAGCCATGTTTGCAATGTGAAATAGTTTGGACTCATGAAAAGTGTGTTCCAAAAACAAGAGCCAAATTTCTTTGTCAGTCGTGTACATAATCCACGTACCACGTTGTTCCTTTCTAATTTTTTTGTGTCGAAGCCAAGAATGTACTCTTGTTGTTGTTTTATTTTTCTTTTAATAATTAAAGAAAAAATTTACTGTTTTTTGTATGTAAGCTGTGAAGACACTTGTGTTTTGTTTTCTTGTTTCTAAACCAAGGAGGTATTTTTGTTTCTTTTTTTTTTCTTTGTTAAGAATTAGCAAATAATTTATTCATCATTGTATCTTGGAGAGGAAGGTACATTTGTTATACTTTAAAAAAAATTATTTAGGTATTCTTTTCAGTTTTACGAATTATTTTCACAGAAAACAATCACGCTAATAATGTGGTATAGTGTACTTCATCAAATTACAAAGTATATCACAAAATTCGTCATTTATTCAATATGTCATTTTAGGGTTATGTCCTATTTTTGCAAAAAAAAAAAATGAAAAAAATATTTAAGATTTTTAAGATCGTTTTTAATCCCTAAATTTTTTCACAAAAAAAATTGCGAGTCTGTTTTTCGATATTAATCGTAAGAGCTAATTTTAATTGTTTTTTTGATTCTTACAGTGGACAACTTTCCTCGTAAATTCTATTGTACGATCTAGTCATAAAAGATCTGTAACAAAAAGACGGATACCAGAATGAAGTTATAAAAATTCTTTATCTTGAGATATGGAACAAAAAATCTTATGTAATGACCGTCACCACTTTCATCCCTTAAATATTTCATTGGGTCTGAGTACAGTTCTCGTTACGATCCATAAAAACTTTTGCTGCTAATTTATTTATAATAAAAGTTTAAATTTAAAACAATCACTTACAACACGAAGACCCCTACTTAACACGGTATATTAAAAAAAATTGTGAAGGGCAATCTTTTGCTTTGTTCGAAAATTCCTCCGCACATTTAATTCTAAAGCTAAATCAACTACCCTGAAATAAGCTTTTATTCAAAATAAAAAATTCATACAAAAATCGCGTCTTGGGCTCAACAGTCCAAGGTAGAGCTTATTGAATTTTTCCACGATGGTACCTACCACAGCCCTAAGCTAAAGATTTACAACTACGGACCGGAGTTCCTTTATAAAAACGTTGCTAAGGCAGATGTTCGGCTTTAATATGCCAGACAGTGTCTGTAATACTCTTCGGAGACAGCTAAGGTATGTTTTGGGGGAGATAAATTTATTGTTATGACTTCGGGTACGTACACGTTTTTTTTCCTTATCCTATATCTGGCTGGAGTTGGAGATGGTCCATTCTGTCTTTTGCCTTTGCTATATTACTGTCAAGAAAATACTTTTCCACCTTGAAAGATCTTCGCTCGTGTTGTGGCTAAATGCCTTCAACCAAAGTATTTTGCGACAAAGCTTCGAAAAGAACCACTTTTGTGACAGGAATAAAAATAGGGTCATCTGAAGGGGATTATTATGATGTTTAAGTCATTTCGGCAATACCTTGTTGTGTGTAAGTGGTTCAAGAACAGCCTCTTTAATATTCGTGTTCAGATTGAAAATAATTTTCGAAAGCCAGTCAACCCTTTCAAAATGATGGGATAAAATATTTTAAAAGGCTATAGAAGGGGCAATTTTTGGAGGAAATTAGATACGAACACGTTTGAGAAGCATTCCGCTTTTCATAAATATTAAATCCACGAAAGTAAAGCAAAAACCTTGCGAATCATTCCCGTTTTTAAAGAGATATCAATTTGTATTACTTCCTACTTCCGACTTCCTTTTACTACGAAGCATAACAGGTATCTGTACCAATTGGTCCGTTGAGCATCTTCATTATGATAATTACAAACAATTTCCGGAAGAATACAAAAGGTCTAACCGAACTTGTGAAACAACTCAAGGACTTACTCCCCCTTAAAAGGACTTCATTCCTTCATTTCTATAAAATCTTTTCTGGGTAATTGCGACAAATGTTTTCACGGCTGATGGAGTGAACATTCACAATTTCATTAAAACCTACGCCGCAAAGTAATTTTTAATTCATGGGGATGGTTTCAAGGCGGACAGTTTAAAAATGCAATTAAAAAGGGCCTTGAAATATACTGTCTGAAACACTTGAATGTTACCCTCTTATTAGAGTGTAACTGAAAGCAAAACAAAAACAATTTGGAAAAGCTTAATTTGAATTTTTCTTTTCTCAGAAAGAAATAATTTAGGTTTGACTGAATCTGAATTGTGCTTTTATTCAAGGAGATTATACATTGGAGGAGTTAAATTTTGTTATGATTATTACAATTCAACAATTTTTCCACTTCTGAAGAAAATGGAGCTTAACATGAAAATAATTTCAATGGCATGAATATGCATATGCTTTTTTGAGGAGCAGAGTTATAAAAGTTCAAAAGAACGGCACAAACTATCGAGTGCAAAATTAATTCTTCTTCTTCTGTTTTTCCCTTCTTAGTCAAATTATTGAATTTAGTTTTACCTAGATTAAATTTGATTTAATTGCGATGATGAGCAAAATCAACTTTTAAACACAGAAGCTTTGAATAAGCACCATCTATTCTCCGGTAGAAGATTTAAATAACCGTTCAAGCTTACTAACTCCGAGTTAATTTAACCCAGTTAATGTATGACAACTCTGTACTCTACTGCCAAGAAAAACACAGCTAATATATGCGGAATTAGTTGCTTATTCTATCTAGTTGTACCGGGTGTTTCAAAACCCTACAATCAAACTGAGTTGGTAGATTAAGAGCTATTAAAATAGTTATGTACACGATTGGCGTATGTCAACTCCTTTTTGAGATATTTGGAGTTCGGTTTGTTCATAAAATGTTGCCAGATTTTGACTTCGTTAGTCTATTCCAGAGCTTACGTTTTTTTCCCCTTTTTTATTATTTGCTTATTTACCGTAGGTTCTAACTAAAATAAAATAGTTAAAAACGTGACTTTTATCAGGGAAAATAAATAGTCTGGTCGGCCAGGTCTAAAATATGGCCGGGTTTAGAATAATCCAAATATCTTAAAAAGGCCGACGTTGTATATAACTAATCTAGTAGCTCTTGGCCAGGCGAGCTACCAATTCAGTTCGATCGTAGGCTTTTGAAACACCCTGTATATGTTCAATTTTTGTGTTTGTAACGAAAGCATAGACGTTTTTTCCACTTATTTTACGAAAAATATACAGTATAATGTAATGAGTATATAAATAGTAATAGCACAGTTAAATATCTCGAAAGTGTGAGGTTTTAGGAAAAAAGTATTTTGGAAGAGAGTTGTGGGGTACAAAAAAGGTCACTTGGGTCACTTGAGACCTTGAACTTGATCCATGAGCCAAATTAAAAGCTCAACTTCATTTTTTGGGTAGTACACTCCATTTTTGACACCAGTAATGGGAAGACATATGGTTCGCTTAGGGACCAAAATGTTCTTTAGAGATCATTTCAAGGTCAAAACAGCTTTTAAATCCATACTCGGTAATTATGCACTTGTTTACCTCCTCTCCATCCACTCTCACTTTCTTTCTATGCTGTTTCATCCTGAGCTCTGATTGATTTTGGAACATTTTTGTAGAGAGGCAGGTATGAGCGAAGGGTATGTCTCTAATTTAGCTATATTTTCCTTTTTCTTTGTGATTTCAAATATATAAACACGATAAAAACTGGGAAAGTTGTAGATTGTCTGTATTTTACTATTTCAATGTTTTCACAAGCATACGATTTCATTAGTTTTTTATTCTTAATTTATAAGTTATTTCATCAAATGTGTTTCTGTTTGCGTTCCTCAGTTAGTGCGCCTCTACTTTCCTGTAGTTTCTTTACCAACAATGGTCCAAGATTTATAAAATGCCCTTTTAACTGATTCATTATTTCTTGTTTTCCAGTAGTAATTTCCTTTCATTAAAGCAGTATTGATGATGATATTACTGCTGTGTGTACAGCTGAAAACTTTACGAATTTACAATAATAGGTGTAGTGCATAAAATACCAAAAAATTTTCAGAAATACTTAGAAAGAAGGCAATGTTCTTAACAGATTTACGTTCATCTGGAGAGGAATAATATGATTGCATCTTTTAGCTGATGAATTCTTTGAAATAAAAAAGTTTGGATTATAATTGAGAGGAGTAGGAAATTTAAATTCTGTTTTGAGTTTAATTTTAGAGCAATTTATTTGAACGGTAGAATTCAGCCAGCTCTGTTAGGCTTGTAAGTAAGAATGTATAATAATTAAAAAAAATTGATGTCGTTTAATCACACCAATTATTTGAATATATAGGATGTCTCTCTCATTTGGTATAATCTTTTAACTGGCGATAGGTAGCACTCAGGCTAGCAAAAAATTGTCGCGGAAGGTGGGTCAATAATGTATCGTTATTGAGACATATCTAAAAATTTAGTACAAGCACTGCTCAAGTAATACCCTACCCGTTCCTAGCAGTGTATAACTTTTCTTCCTATCAACATAGAGACCAGGATTCCTTTTCTACATGCTTGAAATCTTTATGATCTTTTAATACACCAACAGATGTAAGACTGGAGGACTTCGGAAACAGGAAATGTAGTCTATTTACGATTTTGACATTGTGTTTTTCCCATTTACTATAGTAGTCCATGAGGTTACCTTTCAAACCGTACCCCACACATGCACCCAGCCTTACAAATTATAAGGACGTAGGTATGTGTGTTATTGCTTATCATTTCTTTGAAAGGCAAGAATTTTTTGGTGGCATCTTTAGATTTTTTGATGTTGTTTAGAGGCGAAGAATACTTACATTCATTTTTAAAGTTTTTATTCATTTTGCTCGTAAAAGGAGCTCAATTACGCAGCGGTTCATTACTGGTATTACTTTGTATTTATCTGTTGTCCCAAATACTTAATCAAAAGCATAACATTGTAAGTGTCCCCAACCACTGCTAAATATAATTTTTACTAATATCTTTCTTAATTGTTATTTTATTGCTCCATTTGCCAATACCATTTATACCTAATAATTTGTTACTAAGAACCTATGTTTTACCTACCTGTCGCTCTAAACAAATGATCTAGCGTTTTATTTAACTTTTCGTTTCGATATTTGTTTATTTTTGTTGCCAATTTTTAAAGATTTAATTATTGGATTAAAATACAATACTATAAGGTCCCACACCGGTTGTCGAATTAATTAAGGCACAGCTCTACAGATTTGCTCCTTTGTGGGCACACGATCAATTCCAATAAAGCAAACAATGATTTATTTGGTATTAAATACTCCTAATATTTTTACAATATCCTCTTCCTTAGTATTTCTTTCTTCTTAAACTGTGCTGTGTGCATCATAGGGTTGTTTTCTGAACTCAGGCAATTGCTTAAATTTGCGACTTCAGACCGGATATACCACTTCAAAAGTTATTTCAGAATACACTTTTTTTCAACGTAAATAATTTTTCATTTGTTTTCGATCCAAACGTGTTACCTTTCCAATGTTTCAAACCATTTACATGTACGCAGAAAACTGAGTATCTTAAATTTTTTTAGATATTAAGAATAGAAAAATATATAAATTCTAAATCACCTGACGATATCTAAATTCCAGAAATAAATAAAGTTTGATTGAGGGTTCCAGAAAGGAATTAATCAGTAGAGTTCAAGTGTTATAATAGAATCATCTTTGAAATTACTTTTCCATAAAATAATATTTTCCCCTTAATATTGAAAGTAATCAATACCCAGAAAATCAAACTTTTATATCTTATTGCATATTTTAAATTTAAAAACTGATCAGCAATAATTGAATCTATCGATTTTTCTGGAAAGTAGAACATTGCTGTAGAGGATGTCAGCAAAGTTTGAGTGGTTTTAAATCAACTTGAAAGATTAAAACAAAATATTCCTTTATGTGGTTTTGCTTTCATCTATCTGGAACAGCGTTTTATTTTGATTGCTTCAATCAGATCAGAAAAAAGCAATGGAATTATTTCTGTCCATCTGAATTCAATAAATCAAATAGTTTTCGTGAATATGTCTTCATCATCAAATCGATGGTATTTTAAAAGGAGTGGTGGAGAAATATATTTTCTCAAGAGAAAAATCTTAAAGTGTCCCTTGCTAGTTGATTGGATATCTTAAATCTCAAAATCTCTGCCCAGATAACAATACAGGCATTTCAATTAGTGAAAGTAACTTACGTTATTTATCAAGAATTTCTATAGTTTGAATTCGTTACAAGGGCAAGGTCAAATTGTGTTAAGGTTAACTTGGTCAAATTTATCCCAGAAGGAATGAAATATTCCATAGAATCACGAAGGGACCGTGACCTCATTTCTGAGCTTTACAAATACTTCAAGCTTTTGCTACCCACTCCCGGGAATAACGAAGAGAATCACAAGAGAAAAGCTTCAATCCCGAAAATACATAAAGTTTTTTTCCTGATGGGAGTAGGGAAGTCCTATCAGTACATTTTCTCTGGCACAATCTATTCGTTGGTAATGGACAGCCCAAGGATGGAATATTAAAAGGATGTGGTAGGACGTCTGTCCATTTACACTTCCTGAGAAATTTCCGACAAAAAATACGAAAAGAAAAACGGGGAGAATGTTGACTTTTAAATAAAAACGCCTGTTGCTTTGTTAACGTGTCAAAAATTTTGGTGTAAAAGACCAAGACATGCTACGGTCATTTACTTTTGTCGACATGCTTCCGTCATAAAATTGTTGACAAAGAGTAATCTCCGGGATCGAAAGTGTTTTTTTTGCAAATTTGGCAGAAACTTTTGGGACTTTAACCCTCCGAAAGGACCCTTTTTTTTTGCCTTAGGCTGGAGAATGATAATATCATGCTTGTCCCTAACCTGTAGAAAATATGTAACTTAATTGAAGAAACCTTTAAGAGGTCTCGAAAATAATTACACTTTTTTTGTCGATAGAACAGGAGCAAATCCAGAAGGGAATTAATTTTCAATTTTTAATTAATGTTTTAATACATACTCCGGTGGGTATAATCATTAATATTAAATAATTTTAAAGAAGAAACTCTTATTTCCTATAGTAGCATGTAAATTACATGTATGCGATACCTCTAAGTAACATCTAGATGACATATAATGTTAATTTTTTGTACAAAATAGATTACCCTGATAAAAACTGCATTTCCAGTCGAAACATTGGAAAATAAATGACTCTAGACAAATAATTGCCTTTTAGTGATCAGCAAACCCAGATTTATATCGCTTTAATGTTCCAAAGGTAATCACACAGTGGAAAAATACATTCGTAGAGCAGTTAAGTTAGTCAGTAGATTCTGTGACAACCAGCCAGCTATTATTATTATTGTTATTATTGTTTGTTGCTAGCTAGGCCCAATCGGCCAAGCTAGCATCGCACGATAATCTCCCAATTGGGAGGTCTTATAAATTTTTATGTTTAGGTGTGGACCCCGCTGGTCCTCTAGGGCTCTAGTCTTCGAGGCCTAGGCCAACACAAACAAAAATAATAAAAAATATTATTATTATTATTATTGTCAACATTTTCCTCACTGTGACTCTATTTAGGGCATTTCCATTAGACTTGTACGCAAAAAGCTTTCTGGATGCTAATATTAAGATCAGCGACCATGTAGGTCCAGTTGAAACACCCAAACGATATAACCTTGTACAGCACTTATAATCCTAGAAGATTGTTCAACATGGAGGAAAGTCACCCATTTAATGGGCACGCTCTCAAATACGAAAGCAAGAGACTGTGGACCAAATTTTCAAATCGTGCAAACAAAGATCCTGGTAATAAAACTCTGGACACCCAAACT
>QYTT01085407.1:26365-49182 GCA_006980735.1 Dasypogon diadema | reverse complement strand
AAGAGTAATCTCCGGGATCGAAAGTGTTTTTTTTTGCAAATTTGGCAGAAACTTTTGGGACTTTAACCCTCCGAAAGGACCCTTTTTTTTGCCTTAGGCTGGAGGATGATAATATCATGCTTGTCCCAAACCTGTAGAAAATATGTAACTTAATTGAAGAAACCTTTAAGAGGTCTCGAAAATAATTATATTTTTTTTGTCGATAGAACAGGAGCAAATCCAGAAGGGAATTAATTTTCAATTTTTAATTAATGTTTTAATACATACTCCGGTGGGTATAATCATTAATATTAAATGATTTTAAAGAAGAAACTCTTATTTCCTATAGTAGCATGTAAATTACATGTGTGCGATACCTCTAAAGGCCAATTTACATAGCAGCAACATGTTTTTTTACTGAAAACCTGAACGAGATGGTTTTATTGATTGATGATATGTGTAAAAAAAGGACAAAGAATGAAGGGGAAATAAAAGTCCTGTTCCAGCGGGGAAATTGACATTTTAGCTCGTAAAATTTTGTTGGCATATGTTTTGTCTTTTTTCGTATTTTATCATGTTAGCTTTATTTATCCCACTCGCACTGTTTGCTTACAATGTTGTAGTAATGTAAATTGGCCTTTAGTAACATCTAGATGACATATAATGCTAATTTTTTGTACAAAATAGATTACCCTGATAAAAACTGCATTTCCAGTCGAAACATTGGAAAATAAATGACTCTAGACAAATAATTGCCTTTTAGTGATCAGCGACCCCAGATTTATATCACTTTAATGTTCCAAAGGTAATCACACAGTGGAAAAATACATTCGTAGAGCAGTTAAGTTAGTCAGTAGATTCTGTGACAACCAGCCAGCTATTATTATTGTTATTATTGTTTGTTGCTAGCTAGGCCCAATCGGCCAAGCTAGCATCGCTCGAGAATCTCCCAATTGGGAAGTCTTATGAACTTTTATGTTTAGGTGTGGACCCCGCTGGTCCTCTAGGGCCCTAGTCTTCGAGGCCTAGGCCAAAAAAAAAACAAAAATAAAAAAAAAATATTATTATTATTATTATTGCCAACATTTTCCTCACTGTGACTCTATTTAGGGCGTTATTTGACCTCTTTCCATTAGACTTGTACGCAAAAAGCTTTCTGGATGCTAATATTAAGATCAGCGACCATGTAGGTCCAGTTGAAACATCCAAACGATATAACCTTGTACAGCACTTATAATCCTAGAAGATTGTTCAACATGGAGGAAAGTCACCCATTTAATGGGCACGCTCTCAAATACGAAAGCAAGAGACTGTGGACCAAATTTTCAAATCGTGCAAACAAAGATCCTGGTAATAAAACTCTGGACACCCAAACTTATCAACAAATTATTGGGTTGCCTAGAACTCTCTGAAGGTTTTAAAGTAACCTGCAAGTCGAAGCAAAATATCTTTGATTTTTGTGATGGGTCTTCAGGGTATCGAAGGAGACAATATCGTAGGCCAACTAACAAAACAGGTCCTCAAAAATGCTGGGGATATTCCGAAAATTGCACGAAGGACACCCTCAATTTTTTATAGGATAGAATAAAGGGTCAAAAATGTGACAAACAACCCTTTCTTTAGTAGACGGAAAATTTTGTCGACTATTCACAAAAAGGACGGATAAGTTTCTTCAACTCAGCAAATCATACTACAATGCGCTAACAATCTCACCGTCTGATGGTTACTTTTCGACGTTTCACTTCTGTCCAATAAATTTGAAATATTTTATTTTCTTAATTGTGAGCACTCCCAGGTTATTTTAGAATTATATTCCCTGTGGGCGCACTCAAATAAGATTGCAAGCTTAAATACTGATTAGTGTAGATATCCATTAAAGCAATATTCTGTGAACATTTTCGCTCCGTACCAGATCCAGAAATAAAAGGATAAAAAGTTTTTTTAAATAAATCTCCCAGGGAAATTGTTACAGTCGGTAAATTAAAGCCCACTAAAAAGCATACTACCTGGGATGCCTGCTGGTCTGAAAATTTAATTGTGTTCACTTTTGCAAGGAACAAATAAAATGCCATTGATGTTAGTAGTTTTTCTAACCAAATTTATTACAAGTCATTAATTTTTACAGAAATATAATTTTTGAGCCTTAATCTATGAGTAATATCAATTGTTCCAGGCCCTATTTGGGGCTATCGAAAAACACTCTATCTGAAAATACTTACATAAGCAAAAGAGCAAAATATCGAGAACTTTTCGTCAAAAATTAAAAAGCACTTATATTACGATTGGAATGTTTAAGTACGGAGCCCAATAGTGTCGATAACTCGAACATTTTATACAAAATTTATTTCGTGTTGAGTTGAATTAAATCCCCCCACCTACACTGCTTAAGTTACTATTAATTCTGCTACGGTTAGTGTATGCGTATGGAAAATCACGAAAATACCAAGAAGAAGTCTAATGGCCTTCCTCCAAGGACACACCTCACTTTTATTGATTCAAACAAAAATTCCTTGACTACCAATGTATAAGTCGTTCCAAGATTTTGAAATTCAAATACTCTTTCATCCCAACACAATTTATCATGGAAAATATCGTCGAAATCAGGAGTTTTTAACCACCTGCGGCACCCACAATACCCAAGTGGGCAAAGTCGGTTAATCAAGTGTTCACTGCCAGAAGAGGCAGGATCTATCTTTATAAACCCAAGAAGGCATCGTCCCCAGACCATTAACTACCTTGGAGTTGTTTTCATCATCTTTTCTCACAGTCTCACCACCATTTAAACTGGTAGCGGGTTAGAATTTTAGATTCCTTCTATGTGAGGCAGTGAGAAGAAATGAGGGTTGAACGGACCCATTCGAAGGGTCCGGCAGTTCTCTCAGACAATTTGGCAAGCTTACAATATTTGTGGGTTTTTATTGTCCCTTTGTTTGCTTTATTCTTCGTCGAAATGACCCAAAATTATAAAAATTCAGCCAGGAATATAAAATTTCCAAGCAAACTCGCATAATAAATTTTGATTTCATATCACAGTAGAGTTAGTAGGTAGGATACGTCTTATATTCACATGTCGACTTGGTACCGAATATTCACAAACTAAAGAGAACTCTGGCTACAAGGCATTAAGATTAAAATTATTTCATAAAATTTAATAGTAGTCATTATTGGCACTTAGTGGTACGTCTGAAGCCCGACTGTTATAAATTGAACTATATTTAAAAATATCTCCTGGTCGGGTGAATCACTTTCTGGTTGCTATGTTTCTAGAAAGTTTGTGGGCTTCAGTTTCATAGGCGTTAAATTATTATACAAGAAAATGTGAATTTTTCTCCTCTTCTACTTCATAAATTTGTGACTGGTTTTATTTTGGTCCTACCATTCACGTGGCTGAGGATCCCTTGTTTGAAAACTGCTGACGCGTGATTCCATATACTGCGATTGTGTAACAACACGGCCGGCACGTGGAGGTGGCGGTGGACGGGGCTGGAAGCTAGTCTGAAATTAAAATAAAATTCGTGTAAATATTTTCCTTTTCTAAGAGTTTAAATTAATTTGTCTAATTTAATTTGTTAGAGCTACTCCTGAGTATTTATAACTTTGGTATACACGGTAATTTGTCTTAGAATACTTCCTGGGATTACCTTTCTCAATATTTCCCGCAAATGGAATATAATTTAAAGTGTGTCTAAATTTTACCTACTGAAATTTTTCCAATCGAAAACTTATGATATTTAAAACAGCAGTTAATAAGGACCAAAAGCAAAATTGGAAGGCATAAGGCAATTTCCGCACGTTTTCCACGTTCGGCAAATCGAAAGAAAAATAGCGTTGTCCAAGATACCGAATCCTAAATATTTGTATGCCTATGGCGATTCTTTAATTGATGATTCGTTTGCAAGTACCTGCAATATAGATTCTGAAGAGAATAACAATAAAAAACAGACTTATGGTGACGTGGGCATTGCGGCGCTGAAATGATCCAAGATCTTTAGACCTATCCTGATATTTACTGCGTTAATCTGGTGGTCAAAGGCTAGCCAAAATACCAGCAAGCCGCAATTCGAAAAGGCACAAAGGATGGTATGCATAGCGATTCCGGGCGATTTTCGCATCCAACCTACAGCTGCGCTAGAAATTCTGCTGGGACTGCCACCGCTGGATCTGTTTTTGAAGAAGATGACAATAGAGGCCAATGCAGAAGATGCAGAGGGACGGTATATGTTGTTCAGAACAACACGAGATAACACTTTGTTGACTTAGAGGACGCATGCGTGAGTGGGAAAAAGCTGACAACTTAGCAAAGCAAGGGCTTATGGTGTTTCAATGTCCAGAACAATACTCTGCCATTGGGGTAGGTATGGTAAGGAATCTAATCGAGAATGAATCATAAAAGAACACCAAAATTGGTGGGAAAATATGACAACTTGCCGACAAGCTAAGAAAGAAATTAGGCTGTCATGTGGATCGACCAGAAAAAAAGGTTTAAACATGGAGCGAGGAACATACAGTTTCTAATTACAAGAGACGTCTATGTTCTGGAACTGCTTAGAAAAATTTGGACGCAGGCCAGCTAAGGAAGAGAGCTTGTCATTTCGTTGACGGTGAAGGGCTTGTCATTTCGTTGATGTAGTTTTCGCACTTACTTTCTCTATTGTGGAATAAATGCAAAGGTTTCCGCAAAGCTGTTCTCAGTTATTATATTTAATTCCTGCATTGTCTAATTTCAAGGGACAATCCCAGCTTAGGCGAGAGGAAAGCTCTGTATGTGAGGTTATTTTTAACAAAGAGTATTCTAGCAAACTGTTTTTGTAACTAAATTTTAAAGTTACTGTTTTCTTCGTACTTACCAAAAGTCTTTGAGATCGTCGAGATTTTGGTGTTGCATCGGGAGATGAAAATTCCGATCCCATATCTGGTGCCACCCAATGTTCAGTAAATTCACTTGCTGATCTTGCCAAACTTGGATGACTTATTGAACGTACAACAGAACGTCCCTCATAGCCTTCTTCATCATAATATCGTGGTGGATACAATGAGCTAGCTTCCGATATATCATCGGTATGATCGGGTCTACCGAAGTCAACAGTAACTTCTGACATAGATCTCATATCAACGTGATCTGAACGGTATGAAGAACGAGACGTACGTCGTGATCTTGGATGGAACTGATAAGCGGTCGCAGATGTAGATGGAAGAGGATCATTTTTAATGGTTCGTACACTAGAACCTCCATCGCTATCATATTCATAAAGTGTTGGCAGTGAACTTCTTCGAGATCTAGTATCCCAAGGTTCCTTTTTCTTATTTCGTCTCGGAATGCGCATGTCGAGATCATCGTCGGGTGGAGCTAATATTCTTATAATTACGTCCCAGGTTTGTGGCTCAAAGATGTGCTCATAACGAACATCCTTGCGAATCCTTTCAAAATCTTCACGTACCACAGCTTCGGTTAGCATGGTTCTCAAAGATGATTCCGTTGTAATTATCTCTTTCCACTTAGCCTTATCCTCATAGCTTATTTGGCGAGAAAGTGGATGAATACTGGAATGAACAGAACTAGTATCATCAGCGTCGATCATGTCAGGTTCCTCCAATATACGAATAAGTACATCCCAGTTCGGAACCGCTTTGTCTTCAGGTGGTATTTCAATTGGCTTCATATTTCCAACCAATTGGGGACTAGTTAATTGTTCTCCACTTTCATTAATGAATTGAGTCGGAGGAAGGCTGAAGGTCGATCTTTCCATTTTAGGTGTAAGTGTCAAACCAGAAGCGCTAGATATATCAGAAAAGTCTTCCCACTGTGGTTGAGTTTCCTCAGTAGGGTAGTTACGAATAACGACGTCCCAGGTTGGATCCGGTATAGGTTTGGCTTTATATTCTGTGATTCTTCTTTTGTGACTTTCGATGTCTTCGATAGTTTTCTTTTCTGTAATGGTTCTGAGAAATACATCGTCCACAGTGTGGGAAGATATCTGCGGCTTTTTAATGACTATTGGCGGTTCAGGAAGACGACCTTGATACAAGTGCGAAGAATCAACCATTTCACTAACTGAATGAGTATCAGTCATTTCAGTACCCAAAGATACGAGGCTACGGGTTTCACTAACTGGTGGTCCATCTGCATAATTATCAGGCCAAGTCTCCTTCTCGTGATGCTAAAATTCAATTGACCTCTTTGTTACTGCAATTCATAGAAAATATAGTAAAAAGTTTACCAGTTCATGAGCTCTAGTGTATACAGAGAAAGTCGGAGGTGGAGGTTCAGGTTTGGGGGCAGCATGTATTTCAGGAACATATTTGAATTGAGTGTGAGCAACATCTTGTGGCAGTGATTCCATTGTGATGACACTTTCGCGATCTTCATGAGTTTCCATGATAGTCGATAGATTGTTTCGATCGAGACGACTAGTAGCAACGCTTTCAGTATCCGATGTCAATGATGATGGTGGAGTTGGGGATTTCTTAAGTCTAACGTGCACATCGAACTTAGGTGACTGTTCTGCCACAGTAGCTAGCTGCCTAGGCGGTACATAGGTTTGAGCAGCAGCTTGAATTGCTTGGCTTTGAATGTTATGGTCGCTATAAATACTTGAGGTTTCCTGAATGAAACCGTGATTTTCGAAAGATGGCAGTGACCTTGAAGGATAGATATTAAAATAAACGGCCTTTTAATTGTGCTTTACTTTTCTTACCCAGTGTCGTGACCTTCTGTATCTGAATTATCACTTGGGTAGTCGGAAGATACAATAGCACCGTCACTTCCTGTGGAACTGTGAACAGGAGCAGCTGCTGAAGGATGTGGTCGTGGTATTTTTATACCTCTGTAGATTGGATCATGTCCGAGGCTGCTATTGAGTTTCGAATCGATATCTGAACCAGGTCCCACGAACATTAAATGTCGACGAACTACTGGAATGGGTCTTCTGCGCAAACAGTAATAGGATACCCCCAGACCAAGTAACAATAATGTCAAAAACATTATAGCACAAATGATCAGAAGAATTTGGATTCCTTTGAGGGGAGGTTCAATCGGTTCAGGTATGGTAAAGCTTTGTGTAAGAATATTTTGTCAATTAAAACTTTTTATATTATGCAAAAAAAATTACATAGGGGCAGGTAATCCAGCGACCTGAGGAGTAACTGGTGGAGGGTAACGGCAGACAATTGTAATTATTTCATCACCGTCCATTTCTAAGCCAGGATGAAATCTCACCACTATATTGTTGGTAAAAACACGTTGTGGGTCCTGAAATTGAATTAACTCTATAGTTTGTTAAAAAAAATTGTGAAAATATAACATCTAACCTGTTTTGTTCCGCATCCTTTTAGTGGCAATTCAAGGCGATAACTTAAGTCACCTTTTCCTAGAACCTGACAAGCGCTATTTCTATCAAAATCTGCATAAGCAATCCCAAAGAATGATTCATTGAATTTTAAATCGACCTGCAAATAAACAGCAGAAATACAATGTTATTGCGTATTTTTATAGAGCTTTTGTTTTTCATGGTTACTGGCTAAAATATTTTATATAAGAATGTAAGCCTTGAATTGTTATAAGGTATATATATATATATATATATGCTTAATCCCTGATTTTTAGGTCTCTTCTAGTAATAGGTGGAGACAAAATTTCACTATGTATGGCTATATTCCTTCAAATTTCTCGGAACTACTCACAATATATTTAAAGAAATATGGAGTAGCATATTACACAGGGTGACTTTGACGAAGCTATCGGAAATCGCCTCTTTTTGCATAAAGTAAAGGAGATTTATACACGAGTTTCAATAAGACCTGTTGTAATATATATTTCGAAAACACGGGATCTAACAAACTAACAAAAGAGAGTGTCAGAGTGTTTAAAGGGAGAGTCTCGCACTCTATTTATGGTGGGGTCTGCGACAGAAATGATAAAATTGAGTAAAATCATGAACCATATGAGCTGTTCGGGATCCCTAAGATGGTTGACGTCAGTTAGTCATGTGTTCAGAATGAAAAATAGTAGCGGTCAGAATGAACGTTGTTAGTTTTAAAGCAGAGTTTTATTCAATCCTCCTAGAAGTCGTCGATCAGAGATAATACACCTAAAGTTGTCCAGGAAGTGAACTCCGAAAAGTGACCAGAAACGTGGTCAAAACCGCAAATTCTATATAGAGATAATCGCAGAGCTAGTTGGGACTCTGAAATGATCATCGAAGTTCACAAGTTGGAAAAACCTACATATTATACTCAGATTCTATTTTGAACCGATTCATATTTCTCATACAAAGATTTTCTGTAATGCAGAGCTACATAATTCAGTTCTCATCTCTACGGCATACAAAATTCTAGTCTTTAAAGATTGGAACAGTGTAAAAAAAACTATGCAAACAGATTCCAATTTTTTAAATGTTCCTTTTAAATAAGTTTAGAGTAAATATTCCTTCCGCAGATACTTTTCTCCAACAATTTATCAGCTTGTCGAATTCTTAATGTTTGGAAACATTCCCGGGTGTTTCAATAAGGTGAAAATTTCGTACTTTTCTCTAACAGGAGATACAAGAAATTTCTTGTTATAACCATTTCAATTCTTGGAATAACACCGATTCGGGAAATTGAATTGACCCCTAAAGTCATTTGCAAGAAAACCTGTACGAGGGTAAACAGAAATAAATAGCATTGGAACTTTCAACAGAAGTCGAATGAGATGAGGTCTTTCTTGAAAATAACAATTTTCCCTCGCTTTTAGAGTACTTCCGTTTAATTTCGAAAAGTTTTAGACTTATTCCCAATACCACAAGAAAAATTATCTGCTCACAAGGACAACTTTCATAAAAAGTTGTCTGAATCAAAAACATAAGTCAAAGTTTAAAAATTAACATGATGTGATATTACGTATCAAAGAATGATATTTATTTCTCCCCATTGATCCAGGGAAGCTCATGAGCAGTTCTACCAAACTTTAATAAACATAAATTCTTGGTACATCGATTTAACATTGGAAATATTGCTGAGGAAATATGCTACGAAATTTGATGAATAGAGAAAAAAATTTACGTAAATTCTTCATGCAGACAGACAGATCCTCTTTGGGGATTTCAAAATAAATGACATAAATTCATGCACTGTAAATGTAGAGAACCGTAAAGAACTTTGAGGTTTGTCTCCATGCCACTTAAAATTGTTCTAATTTAAAATGAATTGTGTGGCGTACAAATTTGATATTTTATATATTTCTATATCTTACACTGTTCACGATTTCCCAGTTTTTATATTTATAAAAATGACAATAAAGATTACATACCTGCATTGAGCCAGCTCCACAATTCAAGGTAGCTCTTGTCCGATTAAGGAAAATAATTGGACTGAGGTCATCTAGTTTGGTAACCTGTAAAAAAGATCAAATTATTTTTGAAAATATGCTGCTTCATGTCGCCTATAATTAATTGAAATCTAATATACATTCTGTCTATAAGCTGCCTATAAGTTTTATCGTAAATGATCTATAGAAGCCCTAGATCGTACGCGGAGGATATTCTGGACAAATATCAGTGTGGTTTCAGAAAAAGAAGATTGACGACTGATCAGACGACTTCTTCATGGATTTTAAATAGCCACAGATAGCACAGACAGGGAAACTTTGAGAGAATCCCAAAAAATAGTAAACCTTTGGCACAGTGGAACGATCCGCAATAACAATCTCCATCTAAATTAATTGTAGGAATGATTTCTTTGTAAATAAAGGGGTAAAATAAAGTGGAGTACTCTCAGTAATACCTTTCAAGTATTTTTTAAAGGCTTGACCTACAGAAATGTATACAAAAGTACCAATAAATGCCATTATAATCGATTGATGATCGACGCACGTCCGCACATTTCCTCCTCTGTGGGTGCGGGTTCGAATACTGCAGAGGGTATGGCGATTTAGCTGGATACCAATGGTTTAGGCAATTCTACTGAAAAGAATTGTACGTACGAAACCACTAAAATGTTGCACGGTAATCATTTCATGAAAAAATTGTGTGGCTTACTTGCAACATTTTTACGGGTTAAAATTTCCCAATCTCCTCTTCCCTATTTTATTTCCATCTAAGCCATGCTGTGTGCATCATAGGGTTGTCTCAATACAAGCGCAAGCCTTTACTCTGAGTAAATTGGAGCGAAGGACAATTAATAAATGGTAAGAGTGTACTAAAAAATGAAAGTACACAGATTCTGTCTGGTACAGCCCAGAATTGTATCCCGACAACGACATTGGAAAGGCATCTAAGAGCGAATATATCCGTAAAAGTAAACATGAGTTTAAGTTATGTACTTGATAGACAAAATGTTCGGGATTTCACATATTCTTAACAAGGAAAGCAAAATGCCAGACTACAGTGCACTGCAGTATTTCTCGGATATTAGTCCTAGAAAAGAATGGACATCTATTGCTCACTTATAGACTATGGATTGCATGAATACTTTATCATGGTAGAAAATATAAAGGCAGAAAATGATTTGTTGCATAAACCCTCACGTTGTGTGTATACCTATAATATAGATAAATCAGGTCTTCTGTTAATTAAACATTCAAGCTTTGTTCTTACTTGAAAGGGCTCTGAGGCTGTTTCTGTAATTCCTCTCAGTGAAAAAGGAGAAACTATAGTTGTAATTTCCTGATGTAATGTTGAAGGCTGTTTCCTCTCCCAGCATACATAATGAAGGAAAAGTTCAAGAAAGGAAAATTTGCCTTCTAGTTGCTCTTTATTCATATTTCCAAACTCTGTATATATATATATATAACCTCGATAATTTTCTTTAAGTGCTTTTACTTTAAGAAAATCATAAGGAGAAGTGTTTCTGTTACTTGATTGACATGATGTGCATTATAATAATGATTGATGTCAATATTATGATCTCTATACCATCTCACATTAATGGTCAACACACACACTCATCGTGTGCTGATAATATTGCTATTGCCTACGCTGATTGAAACACACTTCACTCTTTGCAATTTCAAATTGCTTTTAACAAATCTCATTCATTTCGCTTGTATTTACAGGCAATGTCTGCGCGATTTCGGTGTCCATATTGGACGAATAAAAATAAATCAAAATTATTATTTATAACAAGGTCTGTTTACCAAAACACTGAACGAATTTTTTTAAGGTAATGCCTAAGCTCACGGGACAACCCTATGATGCACACAGCACAGCTTAGAAAGAAGGAAGGATAGGGAGATTGGGAAATTGGGAAATTTTAACCTCACAAATGTTGCAACTGAGCCACAATTTTTAGCATGAAATTATTACTGTGCAACATCCCAGTGGCTTCACAAGTACGGTTCTTGTCAGTAGAACTGCCTCAACCACTGGTACTCAAATAAATCGCCGTGTTCTGTGCGGCATTCGAACCCACGCCAACAGAAGATATATAAACGTGCGCCTCATCCCGCTCGACCACCGGCGTGGATCATGGGGAAAATCGTATTTTCACAAAACTCCGTTTCTGGATTCAGAGCAACCAGATTATACCCATTTAATATGTGACCTATCACTGAATATATATATTTTTCTAAAATATTAGCGAGGATATTTAAAACTTGAAAGGAGATAAATGCTCCCATGCATTTTTCCCATCATAAAGTAACTATACTCATGCACCTATTGTTCAGTTTCCACAGAATACTTTTTAATTGTACTTTCTTCTGCCGTTCGCTTATGTGAATGACTTTATTTCGATCAAAGCTACCATTCCATATTTTTGTCCAGAATGAAATAGCCGCCAGCGCGCTTTAAAAATATACCTTTGACGTCTATTAACTCAACAAACAACCAAAAAATCCTTATTTAATCGCAAATATAAAAAAATACGGGTCGCTTAGTTTTCGGTCTTCTTTAACATATCAAAATTTCAAGAAAATCAGAGGGGGACACCCTAAGGCCCCTTCTTTTTTAGTAAATAAGAAAAGGTTAGCATATCATAACATCATACCCAATTTCAATTTGCAGGTCAGGAGTAACAGAGTACTCTGCTCTGGGTCCTATGAGGCAATAATATGGCAGATGGCCTAGTCAAAATTGGAGGTAACAATCTGTAAATGGCTCATACCCTTATCTTTAACCTTTAGGAAGTAACCCTTTAGGAAATAATTTAGGCAACAGGTATTTCAAGAGTTGGGGTTCCTTTAGTGCACTGGATCTGGAATGCTTGCAAGAAAATTCTTTGCTCCTTTGTGTGAATTCATGAAACCATTCGCTTGCTACTAATATAAAAACCTTCATAGAAATTCCATCCTTATTCAATGTAAATATAATTGGGAGGCAATTCACAACTTTACAAGAAAGCAGCACTTCTATACCTAGCTACTTGTATAATTAACTAGTTTATTATCAAGTAAAAGCAAGTGACAAAATTGCTAATTACCTACGACAAGATACGCTATAGTAACAAACGCACACTGCTATCTAAATGATTACCCCATAAAGGGCTGGGACAACAATGCCACGGAACCCAGACATCTGCTGACAAGTCATTAAAACCAGTACCTGATATAATCCTGTTCAGAGATTGATAGGAATAAGCCCCATTGGTACTCTACACGGAATCCCCTGTATCTGCCTAAATTTCTGAACGTAACGTAATTCATGGGTTTTCTTTTGCGTACGTACAAAAGCCTGATTAATGTGGTTTCCTTAATCTGATTTTCCGCTGAATTACACAAGCCTGTCGGCAGGCTGAACAGTGAAGGTTCCACGCCTTCAACCATAATGTAATTATATTAAGGTTTTCTGAGCATTTTCAGATACGATATTGCATTAGAACAGGAATAGAAAACCTAACAAGAGTACATTTTACTGATTAAAAGTACTTTCACACTGCGATTTTGTTTACTTACTTCCTTGTCCTCAGTTCTGGAAATCGAGTGGCTTGTCGATTTTGTTCTGTTTACACTTCTATCAACCTATGTGAGTGCTGTCAAATTAGCGTTCAATTACGGGCATCGTAGGGTCTAATGGTATCCGAAGGATTTTTATTCACGGCATGTAGTCTTGAGCAACACTTTGGGAATAATTACAGCTTTTATTAAAATGGTTTCATTCATTATTGAGGGAACCTCTTTAGGACCGCACAAACCTAACCTGTATAACACGTGGAGGGATTGAAATCGAATGGTCTTGCTAAATTAATTGCTTTCGTGACGAGAGTAAAAATAATCCTTGGTCTGAAGGTTCTTTACGTCCAAAATTTATGAACGGAAATTTGAGCTACCAGAACCCTTGGCAACAAAATTCCAGTTCAGAGGTAAATGTTAATTAAAAGGCTACGGCAGTTAAGAGGTTATCTTTCAAAGAGTTCCCTGAAAAGCATCATGTAGACGAAGGGTTAAACCGGCTTGGTTAAAAGAGCATTACGTAAAATCAGGTGAGAATTGTGAAGGGCCTATAAAGCCGCCCTCCCATAACAACCTTTGTGATGTTGCCATTAGGAATAATCCCTCTGTTTGCTTTCACGTTCACGTTAGTCACATTTTTTTTGGTCTTCATTATAACAAAATTTAATTTTGCCTCACGCACATTGGAGGCAATTAAATTTCCGCAAAGCCCCGAAGAGGCGTATGAGGATTCAATTATTCCAGACCAAATGGGATTCACTTTCCTTTTGTTTTCACAAGCCACAAACAGATAACAGAAGCTTAGTTTTGTTTCAGATGAGAGCCTGAGCCCTAAAGGCATTCACAGAAAATTTATTCAAGGGAATTAAGGTAAAATGTTTCAAAGAATTATTTGTACCCGGAGTAAATTGATTGCTTTAAGTTGACAAATCCAAAGAGTTTAAATATAGGACAGTTTGACAGTTTATTTACTTACTTTCCCATTTAGAGTTGCCTCCTCCGGTAATCCACCCTGATACTCCACATTATTCGCATGTGATGCATAATTTGACTGACCCAGAGATATTTGGAAGAGACTCAAGGTAATGGCTAGACAGAGGATTTTGTGGCTCATCTTAGGACTTGTGGTCGACTTTGTAGTTGCGAACATCTGTAATAAAATTATGAGAATTTAATAATTTAATTTAATTTATAATTAAACTTATTTTCTAATTTAATATTTTCTATGTGACCATCAAAACTGTTGCACTAACTGATAAAGGTCTTCTAAAATCTTGAATGGTAATTTGTTAATTTGCAGAAGATATCCAAGGCTACCAGGAAAAACACAAGAGTAAACACACACAGACCGGCCATGTTATGATAGATATCGTAGAAGATATTCCTCACTCGCCAGAATTGTCTAAGTTTGACCAATGGACCAATGGAAGAGATCCGTCGGAACAAATTCTGAATCCGTCCATCTGATCTAGTCCACGAATCACTTCCGCCCGTGCATAGCAAGCTAATAGCTCAGAATTTGTTCCGACGGATCTCTTCCATTGGTCAAACTTATGTCTTCAGCAACTAACAAAAGGATCTGGTTTGGGGAACTGATACGCGAAGGCCCAAATCCAGCGGAAATTCCGGGATTCCTTCCGTGTAAGGGAAGCTAATGATTTCCTAGTATAGGGTTTGATTTTTGAACGATATGTGAAGTGATGTGAACTGTTTTCTTTCAAACGAAGCTTTGGTCATTATCCTGCAATGTCCATCTGAGAAGTTATAAAGATTTTACAGGGTCAAAGGACATGAAATCTTTGGATGCCATTTTTAGTGTGGTGGGAGTGATTTTAGGGGGGGGGGGATTTCCTAACGACTAACAAATGTTAATCAGAATATTTTCAGGAATCGATTAGTATACCGCATATCGATTAATCACTGGACACCCTGTATATCCATTGAAAATAGATACTTGGTCTTCCACGGATTGAGAGGAATACATATTACACTATGGTAAGGATTCACATTTAATTACAGGATTAAAAGCATGAAAAGAAAACTGTTGTCCGCTGGAATCGGGAAATATGAAAACACCATAGGTCGTAACTGGTCGTGATCAAATAAGCTCAGTGGGCTAACTTGGTTGTGAAACAGGACATTATAAACTTTTAGGCCCGTCATACATGAGATGTTAACAGGATCGGCTGGTTGAGGGTTCAACTCTTGGGAGATTCGGCGTTTTTCCATCTAGAAAAATTAATAAGCAAAAGAGGAATACCTCTCAAATTGCGGCTATTAATCCTGTGGCATACCCCACCCCGCGGAGCTCCAAACAATCCTCCAACATTGATTGTTCAATAGCTGATGGATAAAGACTACATCAGCAACCTTACGTCGCTTTTCCAAAGAAATCAGACCAATATGATTAAGCCGATCGTGATAGGGCGCGGGAGGATCAAAGGGTCATTCCAAGGAAGATATCTAAGCCTTCTAAATTTAATCATATGTTTCATAAAAAAGCTGTTTTTTATGGAGAAAATACGGAGATACAGGATGACAAAGATATTTTGATAGTGTATTATTGATTGCTTTGAAACTCACAAATTATATTACCCACAGCCATTATTGTATGCATCTTCATACTACTGTACTGTACTGCAGTTTTCCTGATTTTTTAATTGAAAGTTCAATAGTTACGTAAAACCCTAAAAATGCGTCACCTGTTGCCGCTATTCTTCTAGACAATTATTTACAGTAAAACATAAGAATCCTCAGGTTTTGAAAAATACATTTTTCAGAAAAGACGCCATCGTTTGTTGTCACTGTTCATAGAAATTGTGGTGGCCCATTCATGAGCCTTATTTACCTACAAAGCCTTTTATAAAATCGCTTTTCTCATAAAGAAATTTCAAATCACAGTTTCTTTGAATAATGCAATATAACAAATGTGAACATAAAGAAAAAATTTCGAAAAATATAACCAAGCAACTCCGAAATACATTAATGAATTGGAGAACAAGTTAAAGTGTATTTAAAACGACTTAATAATAATTTTAATGTCAAACATTTTGTCAACAAAAAGCATTGCTCAAATTTCGTAAATAAACTTTGAAACAAAAACCTCTTCCAAATAAGAACCAAAAATACTACCGAAAAGGAAATTAACTGCCTTAACCTACGTTTCAACTCCTATCGCTGGTATTATATTGATTCAAAAGGAACGCCAGGATGAAGTGTTGACTCAATAAATTAAACGCCATTATGATATCAAACAGAAAACAACTGCGATGCTCCTTTTCCTTTTCATTCCAGGAGAATTTTTCAAATATCTCAAACAGAAATTCCAAATTATTTCTAAAGAGCTCTTAGTAACATCGCAAAATTTATCTCCCCAGTGCTTTGTTGTTAAAACAAAGCTGCCTCAGGATAAATTAAACAATTTTTATGGAAGAAGAAATAGAAGAAATATTTAACCCTCTTTGGCCACCAAATTTCATTTCATTCGTGTATTCTGTGTAATGAAGTTTTTTGTTTTTTCCGTTCCCGGTTATGTTAAAATATTTCATGACTTCAGGCAAACAGAGCACCTTTTAAATTTAATTTATTGGAAAATTTAGAGAGATGTTATGAAACTAAATTATGTGAAAAATGAATTGAGCCAAAAGAAAAATATTAAAGCAACACAGTCAGCTGCTTTCTGATGGTGATTTGGAAAACGTGGATTTTAACTGGGGTTTTGGGTGTTATTTGATAAATGGCACAATATTTTACAGCTTTCAGAGATGATACGTTTGGGCATGTTCTAAAACGCAGAACTATGTAACTTATACAAAAACTACACATGTAGATAACTGATTTGCACTTAAAAAATTCCATTTTTCTTTTTAAATATTCCATAATAACTATGATAGGGAGCTAAGGAGATGATAATTTGGAAATTTTTAACTCTCTGGCAGTAGATTAACTACACGTGTAGTTTTTACAAAAGTTGCGCACTATTGCGTTTTCGAACAGGCCCTTTATCTACATTCGATACTTTTTTTTCTTACCGGTATTAAAAAAATCTGTTTTCAGACCTCACTAATACTTATCAGAAAACTTCATATGTGTAATTAATTATTTATTCAATGACGGTGAAACGTATTCGGAAGTACATACAGAAATCTTGGTTTCCAGACTATTAACACGTGGAAATGTTACGACAGATCTTCGTCGAGCTCTGTACCTATGATCAGTGGATCCCTCACGAACTTTTTGTTTTTTAAGGTATTGCCTAAGCTCAGGAGACAACCCTATGATGTACCCAGTATAGCCTAGACAGAGAGAAATTAGGGCAGAGGAGATTGGAAAATTTTAATATGACAAATGTTGGAAGTGAGTCACAATTTTTGGATGAAATTTGTACTGTGCAACATCCCGATGGCTTTGTAAGTATAATTCGTGTAAGTAGAAAAATTAGAAACGGGAGAATATAAAATCCTGCAGCATTAATTGCACAGACTGCAGTTGTATTCCTTTCATATTCATGAAATTAAACTCTAGTTTTAGTACTTAAAACTTTTGGGAGTTTTATTGGCACAGTTACATTGGATAGGCTCATCCGCGTTATATATTTTTTTCTGCTTTTAAATTATATTTCAGACGAACCTCTTTTAGGAGCTCAAAAAACTCAGTGACCATTGACGATTAAAATCCATTACCCCGTTCAACAGAAGTGAGGGCGATTTTTTCGGAGCCTTTGAACTCCGTCCTCTCAATTGACGACAAAATCGTGCCAAAAAAAATTTCCGATCAATTCGAGCAAAATTCATGGGCTATTGTCTAGGCATTTTTTTTGGCGAAATTCTAAAGTTCATCGGATCGGAGTGCGGGAGGGCTCGGTCGAAAGGGGATGGCCTGCTAGGTAAGTGTACAAAATTTGGGCAAAAAAGACCGTGTGTTTGGGGAGCCGCAGCAATTTGCGTAATATCACCTAGGAAAACGCCCGCGAGTATGCAATTTCGATTTTTGGCTCATATCTGGGTAACGAAGGAGCGGCCCATAGTGGCTTCGGGTTTAGGAAAATTCAAGTTGTTACTCTTCAAAAATGATTTTACCAATTTGCGCCGGCAATTTTTAAAGTTTTATTAAATTTGTGCGGTATCTTATTAAGCTCTGCAAATTGAAAAGCGAACTTTCTACAAGTTTCAGAGGTAAGACTGAAACACGTTTTATCAATTTCGTTAATATATTCGAAAAATTTCTCTGCTTTCTCATGGTTAGAAGAGTTTTTAAATCGATCTCAATTTGCCGGAAGTTCTTTACCTTCCGTACGTACCGGACCTTCACACTATTACATGATACACCGTTCTCAATTTGCCTCAGAGCATCTAAAAGGAATTCGTTTATCATTTAATTTCTCCTGTAATTGTCAAGTATGCCATCCTGTAGACTCTCTTCTAGAGGTTCCTGAATTGAATTTCAAGTGTTGTCAGCAAACAATTTCGTCATAGCAATATAGAAGTGTGTACTTTTGGACAGGGTCTAAGTCTTTTCATTCGAAACTCAGATTTAGATTCGTGCAGTTTTCTTCAAGTTACCTTCTAATGGGCTGAACTTTCATCTGAAACCTGCTCTCAAATGCACCAAACACAAATGGAAAGTAAACAATAAACACTACAAACTAAATTCCAGGAATAAAACTAGGAAAAAAAAACTTAATCCCATCGTATCCGTGTCAAACTATTCATTTAAATTCACTGCAACAGTCAGCAACCCGTCAATACCTGCGCATCCTCAGAAAATTATGCATCCCTCCTAATAACATCAGATAAATTTGCATTAAGTTAAAATTGTCTAAAGTTTCATTGCGAGAGGTTGAAGAACGCCAAACGTCGCGTGACGCTCGTCAAGGATCACCCAAGCATGTCAGATGAATCTGCTTTTTCTAGAAACAAATGAACGTTGCGATTACGTGAGCAGATTTTGAAAACTTCAACAAAGGTCTGACGCCGCTTGGTAGCTAGATACAAGCGATTGCACTTTGCATTAAGAATTTCGCAGTACTTTCGATTTTGTTTTCCTTTTATATTTCAATTTCTCTGATGCTTTTATTTCGGATTAATTTTAATAGTAGATATATTTGCGGAACTAGTCAATTATGAGGAGGTGAAAAGTGAATCCCGAACGAGGTTAAGAGCATAATGACATTTCCTGGTGGTCAACCAATGTCGGTCAAATCAATATTGAAATGGGTACACAGATGATGCCATTGAAATTTAATTAGACATCAAGAAGATGAAATCGTTTCATGCTGTAAGATTCATTTGTGTTCGCTAGACTTAATGGAGGGGAGCAATTCTCTAATTACAGGATGCTTGATAATTTGATAAATATTTTAAGTCCACAATTTGCATTATGACTCCACTTAAACTCGACTACTCACGACATGGCTATCCACCAAAATGAGGTTGCAATTAATGTGAACGCAGTTTTCTAATTCAAGCTCTGGAGAATGTGAAATTAGAAAAGCACAAACTTTTACTACTTAAAATACGCTATTTAAAGATACTAAGTAATTTCATGGAATTAAGCATTTTTACCTTTACGACTGTAACCGAAATTTTGATTAATCCTTCTAATGCAAAAATTGTTTTCTTTTACAAATTCAAAAGCGACGTCAGGTTCTGCTCAATTCAAAGATAAAAACAAAAACTCCAAGTGAATCATCAATAAAACTTTAGTGCATAAAATTATGATGCGCAATTTAATTGCACATTAGGCAGACTATCTCAGGTAATTGCTCAGCATTATAAGCCAGTCATGGAACTGGAAATTACATGCAATCCCGCAACTACTTCAATTAGGTAACCCAAGGATATAACAGCTATCATTATTGTCGATGTACGTGCATTACATGCCTTCTATTGATTTATGGCCCTTGATAGAGCTACTACTATAGATGTGAATATTATTCCATCTTTTTGTGGTAAAATTAACACGTGTAAAACGGGGAAAGCTGATACTTGTACACCACCAGTGCCATCACATCTGTTCCGTGGCGCAAGCAAATATACCAGTTATTAATATACGTTGATTCGTTTTAAGCAGAAAATATTTCATGCAAGGAATGCTATGAGTTTTCAAGGAGTATTGCTTAATGCACACCACACCTTGACTTGAACTCATGTCAATGCTTCTGCGGTTATGCTAAGCGCTTATTCAGAGTGACAAGTGATGTCGTGACCTGCATGATAATCTCTCTCTGTTAAGATTTGTCTGTTATTAGCATTCTAAACTACACGCATCATGTTGAACAATGTAAGTGTACTAAAAGTGGGGATGTTTACATTTTTCAGGCTGGCGTATGACTCATAATTCATATTAAAAAAATATTGTGGAATTTAAAATTCTTGCACGCTGATGTAAACATGGAGGATGCTTACTTAGCTTACTTTAACCATTCCTACGTGTCCATAAATTCGTTGACAATATGGCGGTGCGGTGGTAGAGAATGAATCACATTTCTTAGTTAAATTTGATCAGAATTTTAACATTCGTTGTTTTCTTTTGATCAGTTGATAAATTCCTTCAAAAGACGTTTTTTAATTCAGAATTTTTACAAAGCACAACCTATCTGTTTTCTTAATGTCAACAAGTCAAGTTTTACTAAAATACAGTACATAATAAATAATTCCAACTTGATGTTTTAACATTTGCAACAATTAAAATACCGAATAGTATTATCATATCACGAATACATGAGTGTGCTACCAAGTAGATACTTTCGTTATCTACTTCAAAAACGAGTAAATTAGTGAGTTTAACCATATCTTACATAATAATAATATAATTTTGAACACAAGTGAACAAAGTTTGCTCATAATATAAACAAAATCCATCCATGATCTTATGGTCATATAAGGCAATTATAAGGCCCATGGTCACACATGCAGTTTTAGTATGATGGCCAAAGGTAAAGAAAAATCAGCACAGTCTAGTCTGCAAAAATTGCAGTGATTTGCTTGCCGGGGGGTGACGGGTTTATTACGCTCCTGCCTTACTACGGCCCTTGAGACAATGTTGGACCTCCTACTACTGCATCAGCATATGAGGGGTGAGGCTGCAGAAGTTAAATCTACTGAACCCTGGCAACCTACAAGGACACCTTAAAATCCTTGAGGAATTCCTGGAGGATGAGATTCCTATCCCCCTTTCAGATATAATGCCGAGTTTGGGTTCAGTAGTATAGTAGTTAATATTGTACTTAACATATATTTAAAGATATTTATTTATTGCTCAAATATATTAAAGTTATGAAATAAATAAAGAAAAAACTTGACTTGGTGGGAATTCCATACATGGAAATCCTGAGTCATTTGCAAATTAAGGTATTACAATGCGCAAGCAGTAAACTTGCACGTCTCATTGAACGTATATATAGTGTTTCGTTATGTGTAACAACTTGTATAAGAAGCTAAATAACCTTTAATCCAAATACTATTTTAAAATACAGCCTTTCACCCAGGCGAAAAATGGTAATGGTGTCGCAAACCAAAAATGAATGTAGTGGAGTAATTAAAAGAAATGTTAATTTTATTAAATGTAAAGTGCAACAATACTAAATCTTGTATAAGTTTCTTGCAAGTCGATATTAGGAGCAGAGAAATAAAAAGCCATAGTCTTCTTAACGTTTCCTATAGTTTTGCTCAGAGAAGATGCTAATACAATATAATATATATATATAATAGTCTATAGGACAAGCAGTGATGAGCAAATTTTCTACACAACGTAAATTACACCATTGGTAACGCGTAGAAATTACTTAGTCCTCGTAGCAATATTTCACTTAGGCAATGTAATCTATGTCGACAATGTAGACAATGAATATAATATTAATTAGATACTCAAATGATCTTGATAAAGTGGCCAAAGGAATCTTGAAATGCTTTTTTAGCACTATTATTCATAAAAATATTTTTTTTATTGTTTCATGAACATTTATTTTCTACTATATTTATTTTATTATTTGATTCCAGTTTATTCCTTATATGTTCTTGTATCTGCTCTTCTATCTAGTTCATTTTGTAATTTTTGTAACTCTCCTCATCTTTTCTACAAGTTTACGCCTTTATTTTTCCCAAATTAACTTTCAGTCTGGAGAAAATCGTGTCTTAGCATAACCTGTCTTTACCGCTCACGTAAGAAACTTCTGAATTTAAAAACCATAAGAACGTTCATACCCATGAAATTCTAAGAGGACGATGACATCCTAAGGGTTAACTCTTACCATTTTCCGCAGTTCATCCAGAAACAAGCTGATTACAGCGACATGTATTTTATACACAATGTGTGGCTCAGTTAGTGTTTCCAGGTTTAAATATTTTTTACATCTCACAACCATAGATTTGAAAACAAAGAGGATTAAATAAGAGAACTAGAAGACCACAGCATGTTGGACCTAGATGGTAAGCTCATATACAGGATTTCACTTGTATTCTTTGCTTTTTCTAAGATCATACAATACAAGTAACAATGGTAGATTTATCAAATATTTCATTGTTTAAAATAGTCCTATTTATAGACATAAATTTTACTAAAACCAAAATAGCAAATTATGCAAAATATGCACTTAGTATAACCATTTTCGTAAAGTGTGATGTTTTGGAGGAATTACACAACTAGCACCGTAATTAATGCTATTATTTGGTGCAAAAGAAACTATTTTTTTCATTAGCTTTCCTAAATCAGCTGTCGTACATAGCAAGCCCATAAATAGGGTCTTTATCCACTAAACGTTTACATTATCTACGTAGACTATGTATTATCTACATTGCCTACACATTGTTTACCCCGAAGTGTAGACAATGCAAATCTACACGTAAATGTCCATCGCTGAGGAAAAGTAATCTTTATTTTATCTGCTTAGTATACTGTGTGCAAAACAATTGCATACTTATTTTTATTTCTGTACCTCTTTCTTTTTCTTTGTTTTGTTGCTGACTATGGGCCTGTT
>QYTT01085407.1:0-26345 GCA_006980735.1 Dasypogon diadema | reverse complement strand
ATATATAATAGTCTATAGGACAAGCAGTAATGGGAAAATTGTCTACATTACGTAAATTACACCATTGGTAACGCGTAGAAATTACTTACTCTTCGTAGCAATATTTCACTTAGGCAATGTAATATATGTCGACAATGTAGACAATATATATTAATTCTTGTAGTTCTCAAATGAACTTGATAAAGTGGCAAAAGGAATCTTGAAATGCTTTTTTAGCACTATTATTCATAAAAATATTTTTTTTATTGTTTCATGAACATTTATTTTCTACTATATTTATTTTATTATTTGAATAAATACCCATGAAATTCTAAGAGGACGATGACATCCTAATGGTTAACTCTTACTCTTTTCCGCCGTTCATCCAGAAACAAGCTAATTACAGCGATTTTATACACAATGTGTGGCTCAGTTAGTGTTTCCAGATTTAAATATTATAGATTTGAAAACAAAGAAGATTAAATAAGAGAACTAGAACTAAGACCACAGCATGTTGGACCTAGATGGTAAGCTCATATACAGGATTTCACTTGTATTCTTTGCTTTTTCTAAGATCACACAATACAAGTAACAATGATAGATTTATCAAATATTTCATTGTTTAAAATAGTCCTATTTATAGACATAAATTTTACTAAAACTAAAAAAGTAAATTATGCTAAATATGCACTTAGTATAACCATTTTCGTAAAGTGTGATGTTTTGGAGGAATTACACAACTAGCACCGTAATTAATGCTATTATTTGGTGCAAAAGAAACTATTTTTTTCATTAGCTTTCGTAAATCAGCTGTCGTACATAGTAAGCACATATATAGGGCCTTTATCCACTAAACGTTTACATTATCTACGTAGACTATGTATTATCTACATTGCCTACACATTGTTTACCCCGAAGTGTAGACAATGCAAATCTACACGTAAATGTCCATCGCTGAGGAAAAGTAATCTTTATTTTATCTGCTTAGTATACTGTGTGCAAAACAATTGCATACTTATTTTTATTTCTGTACCTCTTTCTTTTTCTTTGTTTTGTTGCTGACTATGGGCCTGTTCAAAAATTCAGTATTGCGTAACATATGCAAAAACTACACGTGTAGATAAATGCTTTACGCTTAAAAAATTGGAAATATTTTACAAAATTTCATAGTAATTATGGAAAAGGACTATGGAGGTGATAATTTGGAAATTATAAATTTTTTGGGAATATATTAATTGAATATATCAATTACACGCGTAGTTTTTGCATAAGTTACGCAGTACTGCATTTTTGAACAAGCCCTATGTCGTGTCTTATTATTTTTAACTAAAACTAGTCATTCTAATTTTTCCATTCGCTCCTGTATTGTTTATTTTAAATTATTATTACAGAATGACACTCGTTTTCGTTTACAAGAAAATATTATTATTAATTTAAAGTTAATAAAAGAGAGAATTCTGAATAGGTACTTCTTTGCCATTTGACAGGAATATTCCTAAATATTTTTTGAAATGCTAGCAATTCGTTGGCCTTTTTCATTTTTGAAATTTTTCCTGTTTTGTGTGGAAAAAAGACCTTCGATTTTGGTTTAAATAATAAAACTCGTTCAAATGGGCCGAACTTGATATTGTTCTAATGAAAGACACAAACACTTCTTAAAAACTTGTAACAATTTATTACGTGTAAATATTTAAACTGCTATAAAATCCTTAATTAACAATTCAATTAAAACGTGTCGAAAGAAAATTGCAATCCATGTGGAGGTGCTGCACACGTCCCACACAGATTTTAATGAATTATTTAATAGGTTTCATCTCACATAAATCACTGCACATTATTGAAGTAATTTTCCCATAAAACAGCTATTCGTTTCAATGGCCACTTAGCGAGAAATTATTTCGTTTAAGTACTCTGTCGCTGTATCAAAGCAACTTGAAATGGTTGGCAACTTTTTTTATTACTCATTCTTGTGTCCACTGCGGAGGCCCTTTCAACAAGCAGAATCAAAGAATTCGCATTGAAAGAGGTTTGCAGTTGCTCGCATCATGTTTTCCTAGAAAGAGCAATTAAAAGATCTGCCCATGATTCTATAGAAAATATATTATTGTTTTTCAATCAATTATGTCGTATTACTGCTCCTTCAACAGCTGCCATTAATATTCGTAATCTACAGGAAACATTCCATCACAAATGCAGTCATACCTACTCCAAATTACCTACTTTCATCTATGCAGAGCTAGAGGTCAAAACAAGACGAAAATTAAGACGTTGGAGTGGCGGCAGGCAGACATAGAAATGAACATAGAAAGGAAATTTTAAAATCACAGCGAAATTGTAGTCCAACATTTGTGGTTCTTCTGTCATTTCTTGGTCTCTTCAGACGAATCTAGACTCCAGCCAAGGTGGAAATTGATTTTGGTCTAACTGTATTATGATCTGCCCCATCATCTTAGCAAAGATTAGAATATAAAATTATAGGCTAAGGTCGAACACAAGCTACAGATCACTTGCAGCTCTTTTCTTTTGCCTCACAACTCACAACCACTTGAAATCAGAGATTGTTCCTTATCGCAACAGAACAGTTACTTTAGTCTGAAGTATTGTACAGAAAATTAGAACCAATCTTTTGCACCTTCTTAAGCTGGCGGTTTTTCTCCACAACGAAAATAGCGAAAATGTGATTTAGGTTTTCCCATAATTTACTTGTCGCTGTCACTTAACGGTTAGTTTCTTCCATAATATGCTGTTCGTGTTCTGAATAGCCATCGTGCTCCTCCAGGCTATTATACAAAAAAAAAAATAAGAAGAAGAAAAATGTGGGGTATGATGTATTTCCGCATCATTGGAAACAAAACGAATCTGTGTCGAAAATATCATGAAAAAAGTAATCCAGAAAGAGAATCTCGTAATTACACTCAGTTTGGGGCCATTTCCACGATAGCAGTAGAGCCCTATTCAATTTTAACTTTCTGTATGTTTACTAAAAAAGTTTTGGGTGACAGCGTTAGGGAGCTCCTAAAGGAAAGGTGCCAAGATTATGTGTACATTTTACAGGTAAAGATAAATGGGATTTATACAGCTGGATGACACTAAACATCATAGACAATATTGCTACATGGAAACCGCGTAAATAAATCATAACCACGAACGTAATAAATTCCTCAGGTTAATAGCTCACTAGCATGTTAGTGAGCCGATTGCGAAACTTATTGAAAAAGTGTCCCAACCATTCGGGATGCAGAATAAGGAAGTAATAACTGACGATTACAGGCAATCCATTACTTTACCAAACCATAAAAAAGACCACAAACTCTCGGGCATAGCACTTTTGAGTAGTTTCCCTTTTAACAGATACATAAAAACCCTGTTCAGGGCCTAAGATCATGTTCGGAGGGAATATCAATGCGACTTTTAAAAAGGGAAATGAAACGTTTCTGGAAGTTCAAGATCTCATTCCACGCTTTTTTATGGGCCTTAAGTAAGCATCCAGTAGCGTGGACAGGTAAGAAGTATGGGAGTTTGACTTTGAACTTATGGAGGTATATAATAAATATAATTGGTGTCATTCATAAATTCATGAAATTCCAAGCCTCCGACACAGATACATATTTAATAGATCACACAATGCGCTGTCTTATATAGCAACACTTTTTACCTTCTTATGAAATCAAAATTGGTCTAAGCGGTAGGCAATTATTTTCAGGACGAACTGCGTTATCCGCGTTGGACTGAGTCCAAAAGAAGGCCTTTAGGCTGATTGGCAACGAGACGATTACTTCTAAAATCGAATGTCTGGAGCACACCCGCAATGTCGCATGCCTTACTTTCTTTTATCGCTACTTGGATGGATATTGTTCCAACGAAATCTCTAATCTGGTCCCATGTATATCAATCCTTGCGTGTGATACCCGCGCATCGAGCCGTCTCCACCTTTTCGTTCTCGAGACAAAATTTTGCAGAACAGTGAAATTTCGTGAATCCTTCCTGAACAGAACCATACGAACGTGGAGCAGACTGCCGTCTTCTGTCTTCCCCCAGGACTACAGATCACAGTTGATCAAATGGAATGTATATCGACACCTACACCCGATATCCTAACTCCTTTTCTCCCCTTCCTATTTTCCTTTTCACCAAGGATGTGCTATAGCGTCATAGGGTATCCCCTGAGCTTTGGCTGCACCGTAAAAAAATCTCATCATTTGTATCCTTAAAATACAATCGTTATTCTTTGACAGAATGAGACGTTATGCCATGCGGATTTAGCATGAATATGATTACACAAATGAACAAGGGATGAACAAACTGAATTCTTCGTATTACATATAAAGAGAGCCGGCTAAAAGCGTAAGTTAACTTAACAACTCCATATCAAAGCTATTCTTGGTAAGATTTATGTTGGTTTGAAAAGGCTAGGGCTATCTGCTGATGTGCTACCTTTTAAACTTCGTTAAAGGCTCGTCAAGGATCTTTTAAAGCCATATTTCGTTCAGAGAAGACTGATTTTCCTTTTTAAACTTGACTCTGTCTTGGAAGTCCCTTTTAATTTTTGCATTCTTTCTATTTTATTTTTAGGAAGATACGCGCATTAATCAAATTATAAGGCATCTATATTTGAGGAAAAGGTTTTTATTATTCATTTCTAAACTGTATAAATAAAATATAAGAATCTTGTACGAGTGTTGTTAACAAGAACACGTCAAATAGTTTAGCAAAACTAAAATATTCCTAAAATTGTATTTAATTACATGTCTGAAAAACATCAATCTAAAATTCTAAATTGTCTTGTGTAATTTCTGTAACAAGTAATATACCACCCTCATATTCGCAACATAAGGGACAAAATTATGCTTCCACTGATGTATGACAATACACGCCACGTAAAATTTAATCCTGGATATAAGCAAGCATGGCATGGTTTGGCGGGTATGTGCCAGAATCATAGATCGATTAACATCTACACGTAGTACACAGTTGGTGTACCATAATAACATTTAATTTGATGGAAATCTTAATTTGGTGGAAAATTAGAGAACCTTTTCAGATACCACTCTCGTCGGTATCTTCTTTCAGCTTTACTTCATATAATTATCGTCCTTTGAAATACGACCTTTATCAGTCGTTAGGTAAGCGAATGTAATCAAGGTAGAGAAAAGAAGTAAATTTCAGCAGGTTGTATCTTGATTTCCCTTATACAGGATGGTATTTGGTGTAGCATTCTCGTTTTTCGTACAAAAGACCTTTTCAAAGGTAGATTACCAAGAAATTGAAATTTATGTTATTTCATTCCATTTGCGGATATTTGTCAACTCTTGTTACATGTCAAATTTCTTTCCTCTTGCTAAATTTGCTTTTATAATTTCAAAAAAAGAGAGCAATACGTCAATCGTCTGGAAGCCTAGACAACATCTGGAATATTTCACATATTTGTTCCTTGTAAATTTGCTTACAGCAAAGTCTTTAGTATTCATGGGCTTTCACATCTCTTACTAGATATACCCGACACAAAATAATCGATAATTTTATTCTACGGCACAACTAATTTCTAAATTTAGTAAACTACTCTTGATGCGAAGCAAGTATGTGAAGTTTCTTAACACAAAGCCTGGAGCTTGTGGTTAGGATAACTATACAAGAAGCATCGGGAATTTGAATTTGCATGCAAACTTATTGGTTGTAAATTCGAGACTAGGATCATGCTATATCTCTATCCAGGGACATCCAAACAACAACTGTTATTTAGGTTTAGTTGGTATAAACCAGTGTGCATGTTTGTGTACAATAACGAGTTCATGTAGAACATCATGAGAATATAGGATATTACAGAAGCTTTCGAAAATTAAGTGCGCTGTAACTTTAAACATGCTCAAAGTGGTTTACAAGATTGCTAAAAACATGGATGTCACCAAGTCAGATATTTTCGACACATGTCACACAAGGCAAGTGAGGAGCTTTCAGACTTACATGCTGGATGTATATATCTCTGGAATTGTCTAAAACATCGGTTACAAAACACGATAAAATATAAACTTGGATGAAACCAAAACGTACCTGGCAACTAGAAAACGTTAAAGCAAAGTAAACACCCATCCAGAGTTAGTTAAGGTTTCTGAGATACGACAGTTCATAAAAATTGCCGGCAATTTTCTGATTGCGATCACACTACGTGTCTGTGTTGGTAAAATACACAAAGTGGACTCTAAATGAGTTCCAGCTCATCTTGAAGAGGATGTCATTAAGTAAAGGCAATAATTGCTAAGTGCTTAAAAGGCCTGACCATCTTATAATTTGTTTTGCATTCCCCTCTGAAGTAGGCAACTGTTCTTGTAAAAATTTCGTGCTTCAAATGGGGCGGACCAACAGTAATAAAGTATAATATCCAGGCTGTAATCTAGTGACTGCACTTTTAAATGTAAATTAGATTAATTTGTTAGTGATAAGCGAAGTCAGATGAAAAATACGAAACTAGTTTATTACAGCCTCTTAAAGGTTTTTGTATTATATCACTATGACTATCCTGAACGTCTTAATGGAAATTTTATAGTTGCTATAAGCAGCATGGATACGGTTTATACTCGTAAAGAAGAAATTTAAGGAAAAATTATTAAATTTTATGTTACTCAATGTGTTCACTTATTCCTGGACAGTAACCATTATATGAAGAATAAAAACTCATCCAGGTTTTTATCTTTTTACAGAAACATGTTTAAACAGCAGTTCTTGCAAATATTTACGACAATATATTATAAATGCACTTTTTAAACAGTAACAGTTTTCATGGGCGAAAAGGCACGATTTTTCCTTATACTTAATTAACTGTTATACTCGTTAAATTTAATTTATACCGATTATAACACAGTTTTCATGTCGAAATAGATCTAAATCTGTGACTTTGCAGTGGATATAATCACGGATTTGGAATATCAAGGACTTGACCATTCGAGTGCAGAGTATAACACTTTTGTTCGAGTACAATTGCAGTCCTCAGCACTAAAACGATTAAAGTGTCAATGAAAATTAATATTGAACTATTGCTCAGAAAATATTTCATACAATTTTTTCTTAAGATTCCTAGATGGAGAATATCAGCAATGATTGCATCCACTGTGTCCAAACTGAACCATACTAAGTGTTCGTGACATGGAATGACTCCATAAATGCTAGACTAATGTTAAAATATTCCCCCTATCGGAAAAGACTTATAGTTACTTAGTAGGTTCTAAACTCCTAGAGTGATGGCCGGTAACTATTCCTAAGAACATTTAAAAGACCAGCGAGCTTTATCAACAAAAAACTTATATAGCATCAAACCAAATGCATAAAGCTTCGAACCCTATGGTACTAAATATGCATGTCCATCAAATATAGATTTAAAAAATAAGGTTTTGGATCGATGTAGGGGCATCAAAAAAGTAATTAAGAAACGAAAAATTTCTGTTTTCTGTGAAACCTTCATAAAAAAGTAAAAAGATTGCCTATTTTTTTAGATTTTTGAATCCAGGTCCCACGAAGTTGTTTTTCGTTTTTTCGTTTAAAGCCAGGTAATATATGATAATTATTAATTTTTTTATTTATTTTATAATTTTATCAATGGCTGATTACTTTACAGAAATATAGTAATGTCCCTTTAACCCGAATATCACGTTAGTCTTGACTTTTCCTACCATTATATATCTATTCTACAATCCGAATCGACCACAAAACTTTATATGCTATAATCCTAATTTAAGATTTAGTAGTTTTATTTGCAACGAATTTTCAAATATATAATAATTGCTCAAAAATTTATTTATTGGGCTTTCAGATGTGCATATACTGAATGGACTAAAAGTCCCGAAACGGAACATCATTGGATAGATTTTTGAAAAATAATCAATACGTATTTTTTTGTTTCTTCATCGGAAGCGTATTTCAGAAGATATTTAGATAAATGCAATAAAGCGCCATCTGTCAAAAATTAGGGGTATAGAATCTGAATCTGTAATAAAAAATGGGGGTTCTCATTTGAAATTTTAAAATTGCCCCCGCAATTTTTTAATTCAGATGTAAGTGGACTGTTCTGGAAGGTGATACCTGATAATACCTTAGCTATATCAATAGAGAGATGCATCTGGCCATAAAATAAGAAAGAAAATATTCATCTTCTAATGTTTGGATGACAGCTATCGTATTTAAAAGAGGGGATTTTAATTTCGAAGGTTCGAGAATTTTTGTGTTCAGGAGGTTTACGGCGAAAAGGAAAACCTTAAATGAAGTCTCTGCTGTGGTAATATAAATATATAATACTGTTTTGGGACTTTTCGCTTTGCCTGTTTAAATGGAACACGTTATTTGGAATTTGGACGGCGGTTCTCTTCATTTCTCTGTCGAGGTCTGAAATTATTTAAATGATATCTACGGTTCCCACTGGATTGAAAGTGGAAGACCAATTTCATGGCCACCCAGATCTCATGACCTCAATCCTATGGACTTTTGTTTCTGGGCCACTTGAAGGATCTAGTTTACCCACGCCGGTGGTAGAGCGGCCAGAGGTGTACGTCCACAGACTTTCCCCCCTATTAGCGTAGGTTCGATTCCCGCACAGGACACGGCGATTTTTCTGGGTATCAGTGGTTGAGCCAATTCTACTGACAAGAATTATACTTGTGAAGCCACTGGGATGTTGCACAGTAAAATTTCATGTCAAGAATTGAGGTTCAGTTGCAACATTTGTCAGGTTAAAATTTCCCAATCTGCCTTTCACTAATTTCCCTCCGACTAAGCTGCGTGTGTGCATCATAGGGTTGTCCCCTGAGCTTAGGCGATGCCTTAAGAAAAAACCAGTTCATTCCAGAAGAAATACAAATCTTGGTGCCACTATCCAAATGTCCTGGACTTCACGAGCGAGGACCAGTATTTTTCAGAACAGTGAACACGGTAGAACACCCCCTGCACATAATTCTCTCTTCTGAGCGGCTGAAGATGTCGAGGTGATTTTTTTGAAAGGTGAAACTTTTTTCTTAACACTGAACCTACCGAGATACTTACAACTGAGATAGAAATAATGCGCTGAATAATGCAATTGAAAGAGAGGTTACCGGTCAAAATGACCCGAATTGCTAGGTTAAAAAAAACAGTGCCTCTAGAGGGATGATTTTGCAGGACGAAGGATAAAATGTTGAAACTTTGACTTTACTTTTAGAAAGCTGGGCGTTAAAGTGTGTGTAGTTCTAACAGTTGCGGGTATATTGGGGAGTATTATATGCCGTTTGAAGGCTAAGGGCGTGCTTTCCAGCAAACTCCTGTCTTGCGTTGTGCTTTACAGGACTCAAGACATTTTAAATAAGAGCACCTCTTTCCAAAGACGTACGGCCTTGGAATAAACGTTGACAAGTTGCCATTTCCCACTTCACATGCTGTGTGATCTGCTGGTATCCATCCGAAAAACATCTCCAACATCTAGATCCACATCTCAGCTGTATTATTGTTTAGTGAAAGCTAGAGAATAATGTTCAAAATTTTTGCACTCGAGAAAACAATCCCTCAACTTGTTGGTAAAAAGCCGACATTATCGAACTCAGTTGAGTAAAATCTTAATGTTACCTTTTAACTTAAATCGACTGCTTTCAAAAACACCTTAAGCAATTTTTGTTATTACTGCATGTATAAGATTTATGGATTCCACCACAAAAAATAGTTTTGAAAAGAATTAAGGTGTGGTATCTAAAAAAAACCAACTTAGATAAAAGTTTAACGATTTTCCACAACATAACCTTTATAAACGCTGTCTGTCTGTCTCAATGAAAATTCATTAGGCGTGACCTGACATTATACCTGCATCGTTTTCCAGCCTAAAGACATCTATGACACGATTTACCTAAAACTGCTAAAACCGCTATTTCTCAGAACAAAAACACGCAGTACTTTACTTTACAACAAGTTAATCCAGAACACTTCTTTTTCAGAATTCACAAATGATCTGAATGTCAATGACTCTGTTCCTCTCGGCTGACGTCAAAGATGATGGATCTGTTGTTCACGTAAGCAAGAAGATAATTGCTAAATGATTGCTACAGCATCGCATGAAGGAATGAACTCATCTAGCAACTTTATCTCCACTGCTGGAGTGCTGGCTATTAAAGCTAAGAAGAAATACGTCTTGGGCTAGCGACTCGCAAGAAACGGCTTTCACTTTTCAGCAAGAGTTGGTTGCAAGTTGCAAGACACACACGTGTTAGACTGGATTTTCTTCTCGAAAAGTCAAAAGCGACTCCGAGCAGTATCGGCTTCGAATGCAAAGCGGGGCATATTTAATGTTCTTGGAGTGTCACTTGCGTAATATCTATGAGCACTCTAATTATTGGCGACAGCTCCATTTGGCGAATGCAATATGCAATGTACAGAGCCAACTGTGCCCAGGTGGTGGATGGTGGATAGTCCTTATAAGCCGGAACAATTACGCATGCGCCTATATTTAATGCAATTCAAAATGGCAGCAATTAAATTTGCTTCTATATCACCATTGAAAAATGGGCAAATTACCTGGGGCTAATCTTTAGTCGTAAATTTTTCGCTATTGTTACAATGGAAACTGGTTGTGATATAAGTAATTAAAGAAATGTCAAGTACATTCCAGGGGAAGGAATGCTCATTTCATTTCTATTCTAGCGAAGTTAGATGCCGTCGCCTAAGTCGAGAATAGGGTTTCTTTGTACGAATTAATAATGGGCCTGTTGACGTGTACATATTACAGCAGCTGAAAATCTGTAGCAATTGTATACACGAAGCAATGCACCAGTATGAAAGCTACATGAAAATACAATCTGATACAATTGTTAAAAAGAAGGGAAGAAGATAAAAAAACTGGTGTAAAGTCACCTAATATCTGTCGTTTTTTTATTAAAGAGATAGGCACATATTTAATGTATTTTTATCTCTTTGGATTCCAGAGATCTGACAAAGTTTTAATAAGACGGAAGTGAATGCAAGTATATTGTTAGTATCACAAGAATCGTACTGGGATCTCTAACTACCACTGTGTTTAATATCATGTGTTTAATATCATGAAAATTAGAATTCCGAATGCATCAACACTCTGGAGAGGAAACCTTTAAAATGCTCATATATTTTTATTTATTAATAAGCGTAGAATTTTATTACAGATTAGAGCACAAAAGACGCTTTTTTTCGTTTCTTGTTTGCTGAAATATATAAAAAAGAAATTAGTAGGTAAAAGCTTTTTTTAATATATTGCCTATGCTCGGAGGACAATCCTATGATGCACTTAGCACAGCTTAGGCGGAAAGAAATTTTGGGGAGATTAGGAAATTTTAACCTGACAAATGTTGTAAGTAAGGCACCAGTTTTTGGTTTTATATTCTTGCTGTGCAATACCGCAATGGCTTAGCAAGTACAAGTTTCATCGGCAGAACTGCCTTAACCACTGTATCCAGAAAATTCACCGCGTCCTTTGTAGGAGTCGAATCCGAAGAGAAAGTTTGCCCGTTCCGCCACCGGCGTGGCTTAAACCTACAATCCAATTTAGACTCATACTCCTTGCTATTACAACTTTTTATGGTATTAAATTTTTGAATATAAAAAATATAGACAGAACATTTCGTGCTTTTGTAGTAGCCAGAATGTTATCACACCGTGCGAGTGGGAATCTAAAATACTTTCAAAGCATGCCCTACTTACCAAAAACTAAACAAATCCCATCAAATCAAATGATTTCAGATGCCGCACCCACTAGGCTGAAACTGTCTGCATATTTAAGAATTTGCTTGGATTTATTATAAAATGGACCAGTAGTGAGGATTTTATAGTCTAAATTCATATTAAATAAAAGTGGAGCGTATAGAGTCGCTGATTAAATTTAAAATAAATTCTGGAACAATATTCAGCCGAAACTTGTAAAAATTAAAGTATCAGTATCAATAACTATATTGCTTTTATGTAGTAATGTACCAGTCCTGGCACGTTGAGTGCTGAAAATGATTCAGAACAAAATATTAATATTGCATGAATAGTAGTATCAGTACTAGAATTGCTACTGATACTTCACCATTCCCAAAACAATTGTGCTAGAGTTCATAGATATCCAATACATACACTTCTATGTATGGGCATGTATTGCAACTTTCAAATACTTCCCTTTTATCTGTAGGGATTCCCATTTTTATACTTTATACCAATAAAAAGAAGTGAAATTTCAAAAAAGATATTGTGTTTTATGTACTGGTAATTACCAGTAGCATTAAAGACGCAAATACTGCTTTTTTAAAGTGCCAGTATTTATTGTTGCAGTGCTGTTAATACTGCGGAAAATCCACTACTGATCCTGCTTTCAGTACTGCATTACAAAAGAATTAAGTACTTTACAAGTCAGGCTGATTGTCATATGAATTTAGAACGGAAAAATTACAGAATTCTCGTTTTTTTATAAAGCAAAACAAAATCAAAGGTTTAAGGACTTTTTTCGTGCCGAACAGATATGACGATAAGGCGCATTAAATACGTTGTGTTTGCAGATAATTTTGAGAGCGCCGGGTATAAACCTTGTGAAAACGATAGCAACTAGTTTTTAGAGGAGTGCTGGATTTTAAAAGGTAACTAATTTTGCAGAAGACTGCCTGGAAACTTCAGGTACGAAGTTGGTATAGCATGTACATCTGCCATCATAAAAACCAAGGAATTTAGAGAAATAGAGAGGAATAGGAATGATTTGGATCTCGTGTGAAGAATGATATTATATTAACGATATTAAAGGCTTTCTTACGGTAGTCCCTAAGGTCGAGAATCAAACCTGGGATGCAAGCAGCATAGCTTGGACAGAAAAAAATTTTGGGAAAAGGAGGATTGAAATTACTTATGCTCTAAAAAATGCCGCAAATTAATCAATAATTTTTTGTACTATGATTTTACTGTGAAATATTCCAGTGGCTTCCGAAGTATAATTCTTTGCAGGAAAATTGCCTTATCCACTGGTACCAAAAAATGTTATTGTCAAACAGAATAATTCTAGAAGCTTTACATTACCTTTAAAAATTAAAAAAAAACAATAACTTAGAGTCTTCTTTTAAAGAAAAAATTAAAAATCGACGCATTTTGAGACACAATTGTCAATAGTTGTTGATCTATTCACCAATGCAAGAAGATTAGTACACAGACTTTGTACTTCTCATTATTAAAGGTTCCCAATCCACAGACGCTGTTTTCGATAAAATTTGGCACATAGGTAGTACTAGCGATGCTGCATAAAAAACCTTCTTTCATATTGTGCTAATACTGCCTCCTTGGGGAGATACCCCCTTCAAAGCTCGAAAAATTTCAATTGCTATGAAATTTGAGTTTTAATATTTCACATTCTAGTCAAAATATTCTTAAAATTCCAGTTGTATTTAATTGCGTAGGTTTTAGACTTTCAAATAAGATACTGTTTGGAATATCAGCACACCAATTAAATCACATTTAGTTGTTAGATTATTTTGTACTGGCAATACTTGAATTTCTGTCTCTCGAACAAGTATTGATAAGCTTTTGTTAATCCGAAATATTTTTTGAGTCTACTATTGTATTTAGATCACTCTTTTTTCTGTCTTCGCTCGAAGGTATCACAGCTGTCGTGTAAAGCAATAAATACTTTGAAGTGCTACTTTGAGTTTCTTTTCAAATTCCTTTTGGCTTCCATTGAAGTGCGACAAAAGTGAAAATTTTGTGCAAATATTCTTATTCACAAGCACCTTCCTTGGAAGCAATTAAACATTTAACTGAAAGCAGAGGGTCTATTCTTTTTTCTAAATATTCAAATACCCTTTTACGGTCCGTCATTCAAATCTTATAGGACGTTAAAATTAGAAAAAAGTGATAATTTCCCTCCAAAATATCTAGTAAGTAAGTATTTCTTTTAAATTACAAATCCCTGAATGAATACATTTGCTTTGTTACACCTGAAGCATATATTTATCTGTTATTGTTTCAAAGTAAAACGCAATTATTCAGTGGTAACTCCAAGAGTTTGGGTGCATTCATGAGCGTTACTTGTAATTTCCCATGTAATGCAGAAATTTGAGAAAATTACTGACTTTTGTTAAATGTAAAGCATTTATTTAAAATACAATAAACTTTATCCATACTACCTGCAGGTAGAAGAAGGGAACATTCAACAATGCGGACTCAATTTTTCCAGCGGATTCTTCAAAAGGAACGGACAAAAGATTGCGACTTTAATTAATTGTGGGATTATTTGTAACTACTTGTTAAGCCCTTTTGATTTACCAACTTTTAGTAGTAGTGTATGTCTTTCTTTTAAATATCAATAAGAAGATATTTTGGATGTGGAAATCCCCCTCTCAATTATAACAGATATGTATTTTTTACAAGGTTCGCATAATAAATAAAATCCATAGGATGATCCGGAAGTTGGCCCAAATTTTTTCAACATGACTTCATTCATACCAACGAAAACTTTAACAAACTTGTGTATTTTTATAAATCTCCAAAACCTTTTTGAAACTTTTGCACACATTTTTCATGTTCTCATTTTTATTTCTTTACAAATCAGATTTTTTTCCCCGCAGTCTAGGTCACAGCTTCTCAGAATTAGAATGACACAGTTATGGATGGAAGGTTTATAGTTTTTGCAACTTTAACCTTTCTTCACAGATATTTCATCTTTCTTATATCATTATTAAAGATGCAACACCAATCGACGACGGCTGCTTGAACACGTAACTTTTAAGCTGTTTATAATAAATTAAAAATTTATACCATCATTGATTTTACCTGCAAAGCTCACCACATTATCGAAACTCGTTATTTCATTTACATTTGAATACGTTCTGATGTAAGAGGTGTGCCAACCCATGCGTCCTCAACCAGAAATCGATTAGCAGTCATTCCGTTTGTGCACAAAGTCGAAAAACGTTGATTTGTATACCTGTAATACCTATAGGTCAGGTAACTTGACATTCCACGTACTCCGATGTTCGTACCACTCATTTAACGATCTCTGCAGCACATCATCAATGGGACTTATGTAAGATATGGAGCTAAACGACTGTAAGCCATGGACTCCATCGGAACACGATTCGAACTTAAAAAAAAAAAGAAAAAACTGAACCATCCATCATTAGCTCGTCACTACATGAATTCCACAAGTCCAACTCTTTTGCCGTTTGACCAAGAGAAAAATTCCAGTTAAAATTGATCAGATCAGTACTGTGGAATTTTTCAGGTACTGTCCACATGTGAGTAGTGATTTCTTAGAAGTGGAGGAGTTCTCACGATGTGATAGATTCAATCTTCTCCAGTTTTTAATTATCTCAAATAAATCTTCTGGATAAGTTTATTCCAAGTATGGATGAGGTACACTTCCCTGTCCATGTCACGTAATTTCCTTTGATTTTTCGCTAGGCGTCAAGATAATAATTGGGTGGCTGTCCAAACTCATTAAATGTTATCCAGCCTTGAAGTCATAGCGTCATTTGTCACTGGTTTTATTTATAATTCTTTCAAAAGCACTGGGGAACCGGATTATCTGAAGGTTATTGAGGCGGTTTTAAAAGCTGGCTTGAAGCGGCGAGACGAAACGTAATATCACGATGGTATCTAGTTTATGTTTGCAGGTACATCAGTAATGGCAACTAGTAATGTTGTTGGTAAGCCACACTACTCTGATGTTGTATTTGCCTGCTTTGATGCGAGGCGAAAGTTGATTTTCAAGGAGAAATTATCAAATGTTTGACATCTTTTTATCCATTTGAATATGCCGGTGCAGATTTTGAGTAATTTAATAATGCAATTCGATTTTTTTTTTCAGAAAAAACGATCTAAATTAACACACAAAAGATTGTCCAGAATAAGCGTGATATGTAATTGGTGAACGTTATGAGTTCATTAACATTTTTTTTAAATTTCCTGTCATATTTCCTAATTCTAAAAAGAATCGAGTAATAAATTTTATTAGTGAAGGAAAAACAATACTTTTGTTTTCACGTGACATCTGAAAAGATTCGAAGATGCCTCTTTTAGTAGAAATTCAAAAGCCATTGAGAAATGTACAAAATGGAGGTGAAATTCATTGTTCTTTGTCTACTTTAAAACAAAACACAAATCTGTTTTATCAGGTGTATAAAATTTCTCCAAAAGTTGCGATTTACGGTGGTCTAAATTACTGATACCGTTCTATTGGCAAGCATCCGAATTAAATATCATTGAAGAGTATTAGATAAATACCACAATAAACACAGACGTAGAAGAGGTAACTTTCCAACTTATTTTTCATAAAGCAAAAACTTGCTCACAAAAGATTACTAATGACTAATTTTGTAACAAAATAAATACCTAACCGACTGAGCAGCAATGGAAATTATTTCAGAACCAGATATAGAAATTTTTCATATGTTTCGCCAGTTGTTTTCTTCTCTTTGCAAAAACATTTTCATAGAAATTCGCTCTTCAAAGAAATATTGATTTTTTCAAACATTCAAAAAATATTCAAGAATAACCCCTTTGAAATCACAGTGGAGCGAAAATTATATTTTTGATGAACTCAAATCGCACTATATACAAAAAGTTGCCTTGACTATAGCACACCTGTGAATTTTTTTAAATTTTTTTGGTAGTCAAATTAAATTCAAACAATATTTATCAATATTTAAGAAATTTCAAAGATTTCATAAATGGATCGATGGTGTTTTTTATGCGTTAGTTATGCAATACAGAAAGAGAGAGAGAGGGGGAGAGGGAGTGGTCAGAATTGTTGTGAAAATTCTGTAAAATAATAAAAGAAATATTTTGCAACCCTCAATCTATTTTATGGCATTTAAAAACATAACTTTCATGCCGTACTAATTCCTCACAACGAAATATTTAGGGCCATAGAGCAAAAGATAGTTTTTTACATCGGTTGTTTATTAGATTCTGGAAAGATCTAGTATGTTTATCTACCTTATTAATAGTGGGATTGTATTAATGTGGTAATAAACGAAATAAAACAAGCTACCCTATTTCTAGCAGTCCTTTCATTTAAATTTTGCCAACTAGGGAACATGTACTGCGATTCCATAATTCTTTTAGACTAAAAAACAAAATGAAATGAAGGAAAATACAAATCTAATTTTTATTAACGAAATTCTAACTAGAATGGGAGAAATAGGGAAGCTCCTCTAAGGCACCTTGCTGAACATTTAGATGGAACAACATCTAGTCCAAGGGAATTTTCTGGAACCATTGGCAAAAGATTATCAGCCTGCGAAAAGTTACATATAAAAAAGTCTGTTTTTAGGTGAGATTCGGGTCAAAAGGTTTCCCATAATACTCTGTTCTTATCTACCGTACAACACTATTAGTAATTTTACTCAGCCTATAAAACTTGTTTCTTAACTCATGATCTACAAATTGTTTCCTTAAATTATGTCAATCTCTATAGAACAAATGCCATAATTTAAGAACTGAATATCAACTGTATTCATACCTCTAAAGCTGAAATTCTTGTTTACTGATCGTGATATCTTAAAATCTGACAACATACTTAGAATAGCGTGGTGGTCGCAGATTCCAGGTAGCGCTACTTTGGTTTGGAAAACAATCAATTCCAATCAGTTAGTGATCGCGAAGTCTAGCAGACCTAAGCTATTAGTATAATATCCAGTTTTCGCTTGGCATGGCTATCTACTTATAGGTTAATAATAAAATCTCCACAGATTAGTTGCTCGCGGGTGAATATAAACTGGACTTACATGAACTTTTTTGTGCTGAAAAGAACAACTTAACGAATAAAAATTTTTAATAATTAACACATTTTTATCAGATACTGAAACTGCTTTCCAATGAAACTTGTCACAGGTATACATGGCAATGCCATCCCCACGTGAATGGGTGCGATCGTTTCGCAAAAGACCAAGGAAAATATTGATTAGAAATAGCAGTATTTTAGACCATGACTCTGAAACCATTATTAAATCTAGCTGACTATAAGAAAAAACATATTGAAATTCATTAAAGTCACCCAAGAGACTTCCTACGTTATTGTTGTCAATATTAAAGCATTACCAGTTCGCAAAATATACATAGTGAGTTCACGGATAAACTATCTTTTAGTCAAACTCACTTCAATCAGTGAAAAAATACGCATAAGTATTAATTGGTTCAATATTACATTTATAAATTATATAAATAATCATGACTTTACTGAGAATGCCAGGATAATTAATAAGTCCTTCAAAACACCCAGATCTATTTTGCGATATTATTTTAGATTGAGATAGATGGAGCCATTGGGCAACTTTATTTATAAATCTTCAGAATGTTTAAGTATTATTTTAAGACACAAAAAGGTATTAGGAGAACTCTTCGCGGGATTTGTGAGGCGAAATAATTATCTAAAAATTGGCGGAAAGGGTAAGTGATTTTAATCACTTGGGTAAGTGATTTTAATCACTTTTAAAAACTATTAAATATAACATATTGTTTTAGTTTTCCTTGGTTACAGTAAATTCAATTTGAAGTTTTCTTAATCCTGGGAATATTGACAATATCCCCCTAACTTCTAACATGGAAGTAAGCTAACAAAGGCATACCTACACCAAGAGAATATCAATAGAAGTGGAACAATTTGATATGGTGGTGATAAAAGAAAATGTTGTATATTTTTAATAATATATTATGACTTATCGAAGGTATTTCATAATCGACAAAAGTTTACGACTTCACTTCGCAAGATTTACCAAATCTCAAATAATTTGCAATTTCTTTTTCCTTCAGTTACCTCCTACTTACCTTAGATAAAGCACACAATATGTGTTGCAGGATAGTTCTGTGAGTTTACGAGTATTATGAAAAGTGATACACAACATGGTATTATTTTTTATACAAACACCTCACCACGATGTATATAAAGAGATTTTTGTTATGCATGAGAGCTCATAATTGAAATCAAGTAAATTTTGGTGTGTGTCAATGCTCCCGTTTCTCTGTGGTGGGTCTGTAAGTTTTCATAAAGCTCTTCTGGGAAAATTATCTGATTTTATCAGTTCTGTTCAAAAGTCGCAAAACTTTTAAGAGCATCGTTTTATTTAACAATAATAAATATTTACAACCCCACTTGAATGGGCTACTCTTTCTGCTTCGCTGGATTATATCCAAGTTTATTCTACATCGAAAGTTTCGAATGGGTGAATTAATGGTTCAGGCGCTGTGTGGTCCATTAAGATGAACAATATTCTCTGGTTGTTTCCATTAAAGGATATATTATTTTATGGTAGGAGATGTTTATTGCGATTTTTTAAAGCACAAAATTTACTGCGCAACGAAGCCAAAATACAATTATCATAAGCAAAACTGCATAAACGACTGGTAACCAAATATGCCTAGTGCTGAATTTAATCGTGCACCCGTAAAGCAGCAGAACTGCAGAGCCATGCCTCTACCAGTTTGTTATTGCTGCGGGCATGTTTTAATATTTAGTTCGGAAGGCTTTCAGAAAATGTTTATGCCTGCAAGTTCTATATAATGCCGTTCCAAATTAAAAGACGTTTTTTTACTTATAATTATAGGCTTTAATCGACGGGTTCTACCTGTATTTGTCGTTCTCACTCTAACCGACCACCTCTCTAGATAGTGAAGTCATACCTCCTCATATGAATTTTTGCTATATTTGCATACGTTTTTTTTCGTATATTTTATGTACGACTCACCGAAGTGTCAATTATCGTGTTTTATCTGAAGTAATGTGTTGAAGAACATGAAATTGAGGTTATTGTTAAATGTCGTGTCTAAAACTGAAACCGAAAAAATCACTTTCAAATAGCTGAACTTTTAGATAATATTTTCATGGCCACTGAGCTAAAAAGCTAACAAGCCACTTAAATGTGCAATGAATGTCCAATGCAAGAAATCAAAGGAACAGAGCTTCGAAATCGACTGAAACAAATACGAGAAAAAGTGAAAGGTGTTTTTGATATCAAATGTGCATATTCTTAATTTTATGCACTTGAATCAACAATTTCGGTGTTTGCAAGTTTTTGGCAGATCGTTTTCGCACGAAAACGCTTGGATTTGGATGCAGGAAATAGTTGAATTTTGCGGTTCCCCAATATGAAGGAAAATTTCTTCCCATATGTTGCTGGAGGTGGTATTTGAGTACAATCACTTTTTAAAAACTGTAAAAATAGCGCAGAAATTTAATTAGAAACCAACGGTAGTTACATTTGAATTAATGTTTGTGAGAAAGTTCATCCATGCTGGGAACTTAAGTACAATTATAATTTCAGGTTTTAGACAGCTGTTTAAGAAGACTTTCTCTCCAGTTTAATGAGCAAAGTAACACGAAGTTAGCAATATTTGAACGAAACCACCAAAATTCATAATTTTAAATAAACAAAGCCATCTAGTGAGCCACTCGAATGTATAAAGAATTCTGATTATTGCATCAAGGATTTTCATTTACACGCAGGTGGGCCCACGCTGCATAATTCCCCATTTCGTAACAGTATATAAGGAGACTTTTGCAACAAGCCAAATCGGTAGACAGGCAGTAAATGCACACCTAAGTAAACAACCAACCCGAGACCAATTCAATCAGTAGGTGTAACGAGTTTTCATAGATATTTCTTTTCTTCCACCGCTGACAGGTATTGTAAATTATGATAACATACAATGTGGGATTAATATCGCGAAAATAAAATGGATATAGATGTTGTATAAATTAAGATACTGGGAGACAATAAAAGTTTACCTTTTTTACAGTTGGTTCATGGAGGAGCTGTGGTAATCCAAGTGATGGTTGATTTTTTTTATAAATTACCTTGAGATCTCTACAGATATAAATAGTTTCACCAATACATTCGCAAATCTTTTCTGATCAAAAATAGCTAAGAGATTTTATGGAGATGCACAATTTTGAATGAGATACACTTCTATGAAAAATCATTAGGATTTGCACTTTGATATCGAATCGAAATCGCCAAGATCAACACTTTTACGAAATAATTGGGTATTGTTAAAGTAATGAAAAATGAATCTCGTAAACTACAATTGATGCACGCTCACCACACAATAGACATAGTTTTCTTTTTAAGTATACAAACACAAAAGAAAATGAACCGCTTACGCGCAGTCGCTACCGATCACCTCGGTTACCTGTCCTCTACTAACTCGCGATTTACCTGTTACCTATTGTAACTTACGGCTATGGCAAAATGGTTGCTGAAAAGGTAGAGTAGTTGGTACCCTCTGTTGTCTCTCTGCTGTTTCGTAGAAATAAAGCTTTCTGCTCGAATGAGTTAAGTACCCATTCCATGGAGCTACTATTGAGTATTTTACTTTAATTCCGTTTAATGGGTTTGCTCAAAATTTTTGAGTCTCTAGATCCATGCAATCCCGTCGGAATGAAATAAAGAGACGATTAAAACTATTTGCACGTAGGCAAGTAGCTCGTTTTAGTGAGATTTGCTTCAAACTCTTTTTTGAAGAATGTGTGGGATGAACCTGCGATCGAACTTGCTCACACCATGTAGAGATTGTTTGATGCTGTGGGCGAATTTGGCTTTTTGCTAAGGTCGTTTCTTCTTGTTCTGATATAAATTAATCAAACACTCCGCGGTTTTAATCTTTTCTAATAACTTAAGAGCACTCACTTCAGTTTTATCTCTTAATAAGATCTTGCTAACATCAATCATATCGCTTGTCCGTTTTGCTTTTTTTCTTCCTTCCCATTTCTTATTCTTTGGATTTGTTCAAATGGAGAAGTTTTGTGCACGCTTGAACAGCTTGCATCAGAAACCCTTTTGCATTATGTGTGGAATGTTAGATCATGTAATAATCGATAAAAACACCTGCTATACGAAATATGCCTTTTATCTTTTTATAAATTATAAATATAAAAGAGTGGTGTAGATTAGTTTCCTTGATTCTAAAATTACTGAAAGGTTCGTCGCTTAAGTCTTTCGTTTAAGGATTAAATTCGTCAGATAAATTCAGTTTTTCGTGTAAAACTGGCAATTTTTATATTCTTATTTATTATTTCTTATTATTTATTATTTTATTATATCATTATTATATCATTTAAGCAACGTATTTTGTAAGCGGTGTTGGAAATATTACGGCTTTTTTGTAGCTAAATGTGAAAAAATGCACACCTTGTTTTACTTTGAATAACATTCTCTGTAGGAAAAATATTAAAAATGACACCAGAAAAGCTAGTTGAACTTTATATAATTTTTTTTTATAGGAGGACTTAAGAAATACTTTGGAAATATTTCACTTTGACATCTTAGATTTCAACATTTAAGCCTTGGTGTTTTCTTTTCAGTTGTCATTTTTTGATTAGAGGTTTATTGGTATGTTTTGAAAGCTTATTATAATCTGCACTCAGAAGAGCTATCTTGTAATCAATCTTCACTTTTGGTTTTGTCTAAACAACCAATATTTTCACTACCCTTCAGATTTGGACACTATATTTATATGAATTCAAATTAGGTTTAAATGGGTCGCTACCGACACAAAACATTAATATCGCTTTGCGTGAAAGTATTATTATTAAAAAAATTATTCAAAGCTGATTATTAAAAAAATTATTATTAAAAAAATTATTCAAAGCTGATAATTGGTAAAGTTGAAAAGCTAGGGAACATGTTGAATGAAAATCAAAGAATTATTTTCTAATTGAAGACCTATTCTCTGCTCTGCATAACCTTTAGGAAACAGAAATGATCCTTTTTTGAAAATAATCGTTATACCTATAATGAAAAATGAATTTTTCTTAATAACAAGGAATCAAGTGGAGATTGACTCGATGAATACCAATCCCCAAGACATGACTCTAAACGTTTTGTACATTCACAGAAAGTTATGGTAATGGTATAATTCATTATTCCTTCCTTCAACCAGGAGAAGCCAATATTATTGTTCCAAGGTAGAAGTCATGAACCAATAACTTTCTGAAAAATAGCCTGTGTTGGATAATTTATATGTATCCATCCTATAATAATCCGCCTACTTCACCAATTACCATGCAGAAACTTTCAGACTTAGGTTATGAAATTCTCCCTCATCCTTCCTATTCCCCCTTTAGTATTGTGCATTTTACAATATTTGGATAATATTATACTCGGTTATTTACCGATTACATAGTGTCTCCTCAAAAGTGTTCTAATATGGACCTTTTGAACCTTTCTTGTAATCACATTCCAATTAAGTCTGAGTGCACATAAATAGATGACTAACGATAAACCTAACCAGAATCAGAACTTCCGACAAATCCGAAGCAGCAGCTCCGAAAAGCTTTCATAACTTTAGAAATTGTTTTTGTTGCAGGCATATTCTAAGCGTGCTATTAAAGGACAGATAGACCGTTACCTCCTCCTCCGAATCTCTTCAGGTTTCAATATTTGTGGACGTTATTCAAGCAGCATACATATTTAAAATTATATTTGATAATGAATCCATTTGTGTTTTAAGTTCCAAATTTTGCAGACATTTAAGAAACAACTAATAATGCAACATATTAAAAGATAAAAAGAATTAAATATGCGTATTTTTCCATACTAAAGGACGAAGAATAAAAAAAGAATACGAAAATCTTAGACAGCCGATTCGGAGCGGTTGGTAAATTCTCCATGGATTGATCCAATATGTAAAATTTTATTTGGCGTACTTTTGGAAATTTTGGAAAAACAGTTCTTTTGACAGTTTTTTTCACGTGGATCAAAATATCTTAATTAGTTATTTTTTTATTCAATAATTGATACCATGGAGTGCCTTGAGTTAGGATTGGTTGTATTATATAAAATAAATTATTCGCAACATTTCCAAATTTTGTTAAGTATATGAGGTTAACTGGTCGTTAGTTCGGAATTCAAAAGAAAGCCCTAATTCAAGTTCTTATTTCATCTATACCATTAAGTTTTGGCCCTCTTATGCCAAGAGGTGTGTCAGTTCATATTGCATACAAAGCCCTGTTCATTTTTACATCTTCGTTACAGGTAAGTAAATCCATTTTGATAATTTATAATTTAATAATTTATTTATAGTTTGTTCGGAAAGTTCTTCGCCGAATTGCAGAAACTGAATTCAGCAAAAAATTAACTTTCAGGTCGTCAGATTTGTGATCTTTTTTTCCTGAAATCTTTCATTGTAGCCAGCATAAGGACAAAGCTAGGTAACTAGCAGAAGGTGATGTAAAACCCCACCGGATTGATTGATTGCCGGAGATTGCCTAAATTCTCCAAGGAAACTAGAATAAGTCAAATCATTTGCAGCGTCGTTCCACAACAAACAAGGTAACACAAGGATAAACAAGAAAGGTAAATTATGGCTACTTAGCATGACTATTATAAATTTTTACTTTTAGAGTGAAATGGGATTGTATTGATCAAATTTGCATCCAAACGGTGATTGAGCTTAAAATAGATTATATTAAAAAATTTCACTCCCAAATTGCAGATTGCGGCTTTTGGTTTTTTTTCACAAAATTATAATACAGACAATTATAAAATAAATCATAATATAAAGAACAACATATAACATTGAATTTCCTTTCTAGCCCAGAAGGCGCACTTGCCGGCAAATTGACAAGAAACATTTATCAGATTCACATGTAGAGTAAATTAATGCATTAATATTTGAGAATACACCCAGGGAAATTAAACAGTAGACAAAACGTGAGATTTTAATATGTATATAAATGCACTATTGAGCATTAATAGTGCATTTAATTTAAATACACATGCGGTTAATGGGTTAATGTTTTCCATGAATAAGTCCCGAAGACTTAACGACGAACTCTATATGGCCAATGTGATGATCTGAGATACATGTTCAAGAGGTGGTCTCATAGTTAGTATAACTTGAAAGTTAGAGAACTTCCTGGACCACTGCTTAATAAAACGAAGCATGAAGTTACTTCTAGAAAGAGTAGGTATGCACAACAATTTTGCAATTGGTCTGTTTCCTTGCCTTTCTTATGAACAGGTATAGTGAAAAAGTTTTTCCATAATTTTAGAAAACATTCACTACTGAGAGAATTTCAAAAAAGGATACTGAGAAGAACTACCAAAGCATTGGAGCACGATTTAATTACTGCAGGAGGTACTACATCAGGGACTAGACTATGACTTTAGAGTCTAGTTCGCTGATATGTTCCCTAATGATTTCATCAGAATTAAACGGAGATACACCTCTTACACAAGGATGATTGACAATATGCGAAAATTGATCAATATCTGATTCAAATTCGGAGGGTCCAAATGCATTTTCAAAGAACGTATCAAAACATATTAAAAAACATATCGAGGGTTTATGGTGAAAACCCCAATTACACATTAAAACTGTTTTGAAAAATGTGATACCAGAGTGATATAATTATTGTTTGTCTTCATTTTAATAAAATAAGAAAATGTGGAGTAGAGAAATTTCACAATAAGCCCTCGATATACTCTTTGTTACCGCTTTATCTTATGTTTATACATAGTTGCTAGCTAATTCTAATTCATAAGAAAGTCTAAGATCGAACCATTGTTCAGAAAATGTTATTTTTCATATCTAATATAAAATGCCTAGAAAAAACGTTCTTTGACTTGTGTAATTTTTTGTTTGTTTCAAAGTTAGTATGTTCTTTCAGAGATTATTAAAAGAAACCTATTGTTCTTTCAATATGTTAGTTATTACTATCATTTGCATCCATTTCCTTTTGTTCTGAAAATATTTTTATTTACTTTAACTCAGGTTTTACACAAAAAATGATATGTCATTTACTGTTCACAGATCTCCAGGCCTAATGCATTGCCTGGGATCGATTTTTGTTTTTCGGCTAGGAGAAAAACAAACGATTCAGAAAAATTGTGGCCAACTATCAAACCCAAGTCTATTAATTAATTACAACACACATGCTATACTGTTGGGCAAAGGAGTCGAGGGGCTGGAAGGTAAGCTTTCTACCTCTACCTTTCAATACATTTTCTCCTCTTGCAACATTTTTTTTGCATGCATATCCTCTACCATGACTGGAAGATGATAACGATGTCCTAGAAACGAACCAAGATTATTATTGGAGAGTAAAAGTAGTCAAAATTAGGCTGCCGTACGGAAGGACCAAAAGAAAAGTTCTAAGCATCGAGCGAGGAACTCTCCGATGGTTAGTTTCACTGACTACTGGGCACGGTAGTTTCGGACATCATCTCAAAAGGATGGCAATCCTGGAGGATAATACGTGCAGCCTGTATCTGGAGGATACTGAGACGGCGGAGCACATTGTGTGTGAATGTCCCGCCTTGGCAAACAGGGGGTTGGCTGTTACCGGCAGCCGTATGGTTAGGATGAGACAGCTGACCTACAGGCAAATGATCGATTTGACAACCGGCGTAGAAGTTAGGGTTCTGCCGAGGAATCTT
>QYTT01085406.1:2088-25071 GCA_006980735.1 Dasypogon diadema | reverse complement strand
TACATTTATTTTGTTGGCACCACTGTGGTATCAGTACCAAAATTTAAAACTTTCCAAACTTGGGTAGCAAGCATCATTTGATACTGGTACCAAATGATGCTTGGTACTGTCATTGTGGAAGCTCTCATAAGCTTTCGTTGTTTGAAACTTGAATTTGATACCTGGTACTTGCGGCTTGGTGCCTGCGGCTCTGAATGTGTTTCGGCCCTAACTTTCGTGGCGACAGGTTGTGTCTTGTGTTGTTGGTGTGTCAATTTTCTATAAATTGTGGCGGCCATTTTCATGGTCTCAGTGTGACGCTGTGGAAAGAAATTCTTTTTGAGAAAAATTTTTACTTGCCGAGTTTTACGCCATCATTGCGGTTTGATATATTTTAAAATATATAAATTTCTTTAATTTTTCATTTATTTGGTGTATAATTTCTTGATTTTCATGCAAATTTTTGAAACTGCGCCAGTATGAAATTAGGCGGGAGCTCGGTTCCGGCTTCTTGGACGGAGATTTTGTACTTTGCAGGGCATTTGTTTTAATTAAGTAGTTTTTCTATTAGATGTTTTTTGCTTTGTTTCGAGGTTTTGCAAATTTTATTTTAAGGACGCGGGGCTGCGTTACGAAAGTTTAAACCTTTATTGTGTTACATTTTTTGCTCTTTTTGCTCATGCCCCATTAGGGCGTGCCCCGTTACTAGATACCGTTCATAACTGTAGTCCAAGGCATTACTTTTAATTTTTATCGTTATTAAACAATAGACATAACATCTCACGTTACTTTGTCATCAGTCGAAGTAGCTGTTGAGGCCTATTAATTTCTACGCCAATGCTTTAAGGAACACATGTATAACTTTTGTATTAAAACTTATATCATCGTGTTGCAGCTTAACATAACAGTTTCCATAACATTTTATATTTTTGACAAGTGCTTTCTTGCGGCTTTTTTGCAACCTCTTCTAGGTGAGGCGCTACACGGGAATCATTTTATGTGAGCTGGAGTCCTGCGGTCTGCGGGGTCCCTATCTTTTTTCCCTTTTGTGCTTTTCTGACTTAGGATCGCGGCCTCTTGGGCCTGTTGCGGGCTTTGTTGTTTCTTGGGGTTTTGGTCTCTGCCGCGCTCACTTAGGGCGCACTGTTTTTTGTTGCCTGGCTATATGATGGGTTCGGGAACAAACATGGGGAGGGCTCCGAGGGGAACTATGCCATCTGGAGTAGTTAAGAAATCAAGGGGTAACCGAAGAGTCCGCGGATGAGCAAAATGGTGAGTGGACACGGGATATCTGGGGAGGCGGAGATTTCCCCCCTGGTTGATGGAAACACTAGTTGGCTCAGAGCGGAGGACGCCGAAGGTTATATTACGACCTTAGGAACCCTGGACCATACATAGTGATGCTGAAGCGTACGCAGCTGCAGACGGGGGAAAGGGTGTAAGCCATCAAATGAGTTTGAGATAGCTAAGCTCATACAGGAAAAGGGTTATAAGGATTTTAAAATAAAGAAGACGGGGAAAGGTAGCTTTAGAGTGGAGTGGCGGAACTGCCGGTGAGGCCAATCGACTGCAGAATGAGAGCTTCTTTGTAGACAGCAACATAAAAACTTTTATCCCCAGGGGTCTTATTACCAGGAGTATTGTAATAAAGAACATCCCCAAAGCTTTTAATGCCGAAGAGGTGTATAGAAACGTGGAACCCAAGAGCCGAATTATGAGGGTGGAGAGAATCCTGAGAAGAAGTTAAAATGGGGAAGGTGATCTAATCCGGACAGGCTCTATAAAGGTATTACTATGGGGAAGGGTCTCCATATATGGTGTTATGATGAAACATGAAACATTTATCATGCCCCAAGACTTTGCGAAAAATGCTGGAGGTATGGCCATGGGGAGGGTTTCTGCAGGGGTACGACTAGATACGTGAAATGTGGAGGCAGACACGATTTGACTGGTAGTTGTGAGGATGACCCCAGGTGCGGTAACTGTGGGGGGTCACATAGTGCGAACGACAGACAATGCCCGGAGAGAGCCAGGCAGTGGAGAATTCAGAAGCTTATGAGTAAGGAGGGTATCAGTAGGGGTGAGGCATTTGGATGGCTGAAGGGGGCTGACAGGAAAACGTTGGGGACATGCAATGAAGGGAAGAGTTGTGAGCTACCCGGACCGGGGACGGTGACATCCCCGACTGGCGGGTGTGACGATGGGGTTATCCCGATCTCCGACGCCCGACATCTTGGGGACAGCTGTGGTCGGGAAAGGGACTTTATGGAAAAAATGTGGAAAATTATCGAAGGATATGAGAAATTCCTCGCTGAAATGTATAGAATCTTGACAAAAATTTCAAGCTCGATAGATCCGGAAACAAGAAACGAAATAATGGAAGCAAAAAACACTAAATAACATAAGCGCCATAAAAGACGCCTGCGAAATTGACATGAGTTTCAGTTTTTATTCACTTCGAAACGATCAAACGGGATTTTAATCTGGAAAGTAAAATAGTAAAAGTACGGATAAAAATAAGTGTTATTATATAGTGGGATGCTATATCCCGCCTTCGATTGACAATACCATTTTCAGTGAAGAGATGGATAACTTAGTTAAATCTTTCGAAGATCAAAATAATGTTCTCTTTATCGGAGATTTTAACGCGCGAAACGCTTGTTGGGATCCAGAGCTGTCGGAGCATCGGGGTACCTCCTGGGTTAGGGGTGATATTTTGAGGGATATTAAGGACGCCCGTTTAGGTACTTGGGCCCTGCTGCCCCCACGTTTTCGGTTGGCATGGGTGATGCGGCTTCGGGCTCTGTGCTTGATTTGGTATTTACGAATGCGACTTTTGGCACTGAGGATGTCGTTGTGCACGTGGACAGGATCGGTGGTAGTCACCATGCCCCCATAACGATCACTTTGGACGCGCCGGCCCCCCTCCGGCCTATCGGAGAACGCCTAGTCAGATCTATAGACAAACAAAAACTGCGGATGAACCTTGGGGCGATTGGAGATTTTGAAGATATAAATGACCTAGAAATAATTAGTGATAGATACATCTATCTTATCATCATAAGATGACAGATAATTAGTGCGATAAGGTCCAGCACCAGAATCTTTAAAATGAAGAATACACCTAAACCCTGGTGGACGGCCGATCTGAGCAAGCTTTTTAGACTAAAAAGAGCCAGCTTAAAAAATATAAAATAACCCGGAATGTAAACGATATGATGACTTTCAAGAGAAATCAAGCACTTTTCATCAGGGAGGCTAAGCGGCAGAAAAAAAGATATAAAGACGAACTAATATGCGCCCTAAATGATTTTCAGAATATGAAGACAGCCTATAGAATTATAAGGGGTATCAAGGACTGTGGTATGCCTCGTGGGGGAAATGGTGACTGGAGTGAGGAAGAGAGTGCCGAGTTCCTGAGTAACCTGATCGCAAAGTCGGTGCCGCGCGAATGTGATGCTGTCCCTCCCATGTCTGGCGATATGACAAGAGTTATTTTTGCATTATTGGACTTCCACAGGGTGCTGGCTGGTAAGAGGGACACAGCTGCTGGGTGTGATGGCACCGTGCCTAAGAGGCGGACTGATGAGAGCGTCTGTGGCGGTTTTAGACCAATATCACTCTTGCCTGTGCTTGCCAAGGCTTGATTAGACCCCTGATAAGAGGTAGTGAGGGTGTCGGACAGGTCCCCGAAAACTCATACGCTTTCGTCGAGGGCAGGTCGACAGCCCTGCTCATCAAGATGATGCACTACATACAGATTAGAAGGAGGAATGGAGACAGAGACAGACGATTGTTGCTGTGGACCTGGATTCTGCCTTTGATAGAGTTGACGTTGTCAAGTTGGGTGAGATGTTCTCGAGGGATGGCTTTAATTACTACGTTGGAAGGTGGATCCTTACGTTTCTGCATGAAAGAACATTAAATCTCGGCGGGACAAGTAGAGTAACCAAGAGCGGTTTGATGCAGGGAAGTGTCCTCAGCCCCGACCTTTTCAATTACTATACTAGGGTCCTGCACTGTGTGGTGGAGGAGGACACTAGGGTCTTTCAGTACGCGGACGACTTCTTCATAGTGGTCACTGACAGGGACGCCGACGCCTTCGCTGCTAGAATAAAAAACACGCTGGTGGTCTTTGGCAGGGCTGCGGAGGATATCAGGCAGAAGATTAATTGGGGCAAGACAAAGCTCATGTACATAGATAACTACAATATTTCGGGCTCGGACATTAGACTGGATGAGCATGTGATTGGGAGAGTGCAGCAGATAAAGATTTTGGGAAAGCCCCTTAAAAGTAACCTGAACGAAAATGGGTTCATTGAGGAAAATCTGGTCAAATGCAGGAAGAGAATGAATGTCCTCAAGCAAATAAATAGTGCTAAGGGCGGGATGCACCCCAGGATGGGTATCAGGATCTTTAGAAGTCTTGTGAGGTCCAAATTGGAGTACTGTAGCACGGCCTTGGTCAATATCTGTAAATCTGCTAGTAAGAAAATTGAGACCTTAACAAATAGCTGTCTGAGAAGGAGAAGATGTCTGGGCCTGCCGCCCTATACGCCTATTCCGATTCTGTACGCCATGTCTGATGAGTTGCCCCCCTTGATAGAAGATTGTGGCTAACGGCAAAGGAGATGATTTTGTCCTGGACACGTGGAAGGACGTCGCGCTCGACGGTGGGCACCACGGGCGTGGATTCCAGCTGTGAGAAGACATGGTGTGAGTTTCGAGAGACGATTGAGAAAACTCGACCATGTAAGGAATATAATGTAGCACGTTTGCATGTGGATGTGAGCCTGCTGTCGAGTGTGGAGTTCTCCGAGTCCGGGATTATGGGGAAATTAAAGCCCTTGCTGCCGAGAAGCTAGAAACTGTGAGGGCTGCTGGCTTTAGGATTTTGACCACTGATGCGTCCCTGGACCTCCAATCGGGCGTTGCTGGTATGGCGGTCCTCGATGAGTTCGAGGACAAGATGTTGAGGTTTAAATGCAACCATCGGGTGTCTTCCACGTCCGCTAAATTAATTGCGATCAAGCACGCCATTTCGTACGCTCTTGAACCGGGCTTTGGAAAGTTTGCTGTCCTTAGGGATAGTAAGGCCAGTTGCTCTTTGATTAAGGGACGTCTAAATTACCTGGTTTCCGAAATCCGCAATTTACTCGAGTGCTTTGGAGATGAAGTTGCCGTTATATGGATACCGGGTCACTCCGGGATCACACTCAACGAGAGAGTGGATGGCTGTGCCAGGGAGGCGATCGTTGTCGGAGAGGAAGTGTCTGAGGGCCCCACGTATAAAAACCTACTGGTTGAAATTAGAGACTTAATTAATAGGAGATGGGGGGATGAGTACAGGCCGTAGACGGTCAGTAGGGGAAGAACTTTCCGTGGGATTTGCAGCGAGCCTGCATTGCGTTATGAGGTAGTGGGTGAGGACGTGGGTGCAGCGGATGCCAAGCTTATAAACAGACTAATATGTGGACACACATATGATAAATCATACCTCTATAAAATGGGTTTAGTTGGTGACGACAGGTGCTCGGGGTGTGGCCTTTGATCTTTGAATGTAGTGGTACTAATGAAATTAGATCCTCGTATGACATATTTGATCGATTTGGCTGCTTCAGGGATCTCTTTGTGAATGGGGCCGCAGGGCTCTGGCAGATTTTGTTAGGGAAGCCGGAATCGAGCTCTAGAGGGCCACTTGGGTCTTTTGGGGCACAAACTGTCGTTTTTTGTGTTTGTTTTTATTTTGTATTATTGACGGGTGCCTTGAGTGTGCCCTTTTCAGGGTTCACTCATGGGCTAAACAGATGTTAACGTAGCAGTGCTGTAGGACTAACGGTAATTGACGAACATTCTAACGGTTGGGAGCACTCTCACATCGCCGCCTTAATATTAGAGGTAAATATATGTATATAATATATATAACCTTAGAAACTGTTTAAAAATAAATAAATAAAAAATAATAAATATAAAAATATAAAAAAAGGAGAGAGGAAGAAGGGAAAAAAGAAGAAGAAGAAAGGAAAAAGACAAGAGAAAAAAGGAAGAAGAAAAAGGATGGAGAATGACAGGATGAGGTGGACGGAGATGTGGAAATGATAAGGGTGTCTTTGACAGAGATACGACTGTGGACGGAGTCGAGGCGATGTGTCCAGTACACGCTGGAGCCAACATACCTGAGCTTGAGCGGATAGACCGCTGAAATTACGCCTGGCGTTTAGTGGAAGCACTTAGCCATTAACTCGGGCGTGGCTGTCTAGAATCCCCGATACGGGAAGTTCGGAGCCTGCCTAGACTATAAAAAAAAGATTTTCTAAATGTTAATGGAATGTTGGCAAAATGACGGTTATATAGGTTTTTGGGGCTGATGATTACGAATTTAACCTTAATGCTTAAGAATTCAACATGGCGGAATAAATATAGCGGTCGTAAATGTTATTCGTGATAGCCTATACAGCGATCCACGCTCCTTCTATAAATTTGTCAACATTAAGAGGAAAGTTGACAATTATCCTAAAACTATGTCTTTGGATGGGCATTCCAGTGGTGACACATATGATATCTGCAATATATTTGCCACATTCTTCGAAAGAGCATTTCATCCTTCTGACTTTGAGCCAGATATTAACAATTTCACGCACATTGTGGACCATCCATGTGTAACCGATTTATCTCCATTCATTTCTGATGAGATCATTATTGCTCATATAGACGAACTTGCCTTTGATTTCACTGCAGGTCCAGACGAGGTGCCTCCGGTGGTGATTAAATCATGCTCCGAAGCTCTGGTTGTTCCTCTACGCATTCTTTTTCAAAAGTCTCTTAGTAGCTGATGTTTTCCAAATCTATGAAAAAACTCCTTCATCATACCTATTCACAAAAGAGGTAGCAGGAACGAGATTTCTAATTACAGACCAATAACTAAATTGTCCTGTATACCTAAACTGCTGGAATCTGTAATTCGTTCCCAGTTATCTCCACAATGCAAAAGTGTTCTCTCTGCTGCTTAGCATGGTTTTGTATCGGGTAGGTCTACTACTATAAACTTACTTGAATTTACCTCTAATACAATTACCAGTTTTGGTAATAATCTCCAAACTGACTGCATTTACACAGATTTCAGTAAAGCTTTTGACAAGCTGTCGCACTCAGTCATTATGCTCAAGCTGCATAAACGTGGGTTTCCGAGTTTACTCTTGGAGTGGATTCGCAGTTTTATATCTGAAAGACGCTATCAGGTTCTTTTTCGCGGTTCTCAATCGAGGGACATAGAGGCGACATCTGGTGTGCCTCAGGGTAGTCACCTTGGCCCTCTGATTTTTGTCCTTTCAATTGACGGTATTTGGCATCAAGGTGTTAATTTATGCTGACGACATGAAGATTTTTTCCTTCATCAATGATCGCAGAGATTGTGCTTCCCTTCAGGAGGACTTGAATATATTCTATTCTTGGTGCGAGCACAATGACTTAACATAAATAACATAAATAAATGTCAGGTTATGTCATTCTTTAGAAAACGTGACTCTATTACGTACAACTACACATTTGCAACAAACAATATTCCTCGTGTACAGTCTGTTAATGACCTTAGCGTGAAGCTTGATTCCAAGCTTGATTTCGTTTCCCATATTAATTTGGCTGCTTCTAGGGCAACTTCATGCTGAGCTTCATTAAACGCTGGTCCAGGGAGTTCTATGACCCTCAAGTTTCCTTAACATTGTATAACTCGTTCGTCCGACCACTTCAGGAACACGCTTCGCAGGTGTGGAATCCTTCCTACGCTGCCCACATTGGCCGACTGGAGTCTGTTCAGCGCAGGTTCATTAGATTTGCGCTTGGAGGTCTCCCTTGGAACTACCCTATGATTCTTCCGCCCTATCGCGATCGGCTTAATCTTCTTGGCATGACTTAAGGAAGTCGAAAAGATTCGAAAGGTTGCCGATATAGTTTTTATCCACCAGTTCTTGAACTCCAATATTGACTCTTCGGATCTCCGCGGCAGGGTGTTGTTCAGGACTAATAGTCGTAACTTGAGGGAAGTCCCCCTTTTACATATTAATTTCTCCAGAACTAACTATGGTAAGCGCGAGCCTATGAACCGCATGTGTGCGGCGGTCAATTGCGTGGGGGAGCACTTTGATTTAAATGTATCCAAAAGTGTACTAAAAAGCCGTCTTTTCCTAGTCCTGTGACCCATGGTATAATGATAACATTACTAATTAGTTTCCTTTTTCCTTCCATTATAGTACGAACTAACCTTACTAATTTTTATATGTCTTGCATGCTTGTCGGGGAGCATAATCTTAACAAATTTCCTTGAAATGTGTAAACGCTTAATCTGGAGATAAGTAAACGATTCTTGGCTTCACTCTGGGAAGTGCGCCTTCTGGGCTAGAAGGGGAACTCTATATATATACAATGACTTTTACATACTGTATCGTGTGTGTGAATGACAGATCACCACCGTGATCGGGAGCGTTTCGTGCGTCATGGCCCCCTTTCTCTTTAAATCTAATGGTATCAATTTTTGGGGACAGTAGTAGTCAAGTAGTTTATTCTGACAAGCAATGCAAAAAGAGAGTTATGTAGTTGGCCATAAGCTTCGTGGCGAATCTCGACGTTGGGCTGGTAAGTTAGTCGAGAACGTTTGGAAAACTAAGGAATCAGGTGAAGTGTTATAGTTTAGTCTGGTCTTACAATTATAAATACGGCCTTCATCGTAATGTTGCAGTTGAATTCGGACGGATGTAATACATTTCAGTTTGAATTCGGACGGATGTAATACATTTTACTTTTTAAGATACTACATTCTTAAGATGCAGCACTACTTCATGAAGTATGAACTCGTTGTAAACAAATATAGAGTATCTTATAAAAATAAATAAGGTATGTATAGTAGCGTTACACTGGGACTTATATGCTCTGTTAAAAATGTTTGATTTACTGAACCAGCAAGAAAAGCCAACTAAAAATTAAATTATCGTGTGCTTTTTTACAATATTTTTAAAGTTCAGAGAGCAATGCTTAAACAGAGGAAAATTTCGGAAAGGGGAGATTAGGAATTATTTTAAAATGACAAAGGTTGGAAGCCAATCCACAAATCTTATGTGAAATAATAATGTTCAACATCCCAGCGACTTCTCAAATACAGTTCACATTAGCATAATTGCCTCAATCACCAAATAGAACACCATGCCCTTCATTAGAATGAGTGCTAGCAATATTAACAGAATATCTCATTCGAGATTCTATTAATAAAAGGTGGAGTATTTTTAAATGGCACATGCGACACCTTTAAGATTTCGACGGAAAGCGCAGCTCATCTCTTTCTTCCATAATATATTTATGTTAAATAATAATATTGAAGAACTTACCGTAAAAAGACCAGATGGAGCCGTACCTGACGCAGCAGTACTCCCGTAATTAAACTGAGAATGGTAACTACTAGAGAGAATTTTCTGATGTGCTGATGCATGTGCGCGGTATGCACTAACACTTAGTTTCATTTTCAGGAATTAAAATCTGCACAGCTTGTCAACAGTACAGGAAACCATGGCCCCGTTATTCTTTAACCGTCCAAGATGGCAAAGCTGAAAGAGAAATTAATTTGCTCAGTTCATTTTATTCCCTTACTATATATAACATATGTACGTATATATCCTAGGTAGAAAAGCATATTACATTGCATTTCTTTGCTACTTTTGAGTAGGTAAATTTTAAATTTTGGTTTATTTTTTGTTAAAGATATGTACGCAGACTTACGACTTAATATTGAGTTAATGAGTCTCAAAAATTACATTCAACATGAGTAAATACATATAAAATAATTTATCTTCATCTACACTAAATAAAGAGGTAAAGTTTGTGAGTTTATTCGAGGTAAATGAACCGATTTTAAAAGTTCTTTCAATTATGGAAAGTTGACACCCTTCGTTTGAACATAGACCACATTTTATTTTATTATATTTTATTTATTATTTTATGAATGATGGGTGGAGTACAAATGACTGAAAATTAAGAAAAAAGGAGGAAAACGTCCATACTTTGGAGGTCCAACGTTTTCACAGACTCTATGACGTAGAGATGTGAAATTTAACATAGTTATATATATTTATATATATTTTATTTATATGTTATATATATTTTATATATATATTTACATATTTCGTGTAGATGTTCGTATTTTACTTTAATCAGAAAGAAGTTGCTAATTTGAAATAAAATTTTGATAATTTGTGAAAGGATTATTTTATATCGCCATCTCTGTAAATTCAAAGGTTGTAAAATTAAATTATTTATTTATTTAATTCACACTTAAACTGTGGAAAATTTCCTAAGCTTATATGTGCGACCTACAATTGTAAAAAACGGGATTAATAAAAAAACATAAAAATTTACCTTTTTGAGCAGTCTTTGATGCACTCTCCGCAACATTTCTGTCGTTGACCTAAAACGAAATCGGATTAGTAACCAGAAAGTTTGATGCTTTTATGAGCATTTTGCAGAGGTTTGTATGCCCAAAACAAATCCCTGAAATGCATGAGAATTATGTTTATGCGACCTCAACATAATGAGGAAGCATAAAATTATTTAAACTAAACTAAAAAAAGCAACAAATGTGGAAATTTTCATGAAAATCCCCTTGCCTTGGCAATGTAAACAAACATCAAGGCAGTTGGGCACTTTCACAAAATTTCTAGAAAAAACCACAGTCCCCACATAAAAGCATAAAATATATATGGGACCGTCAAGTGGATCAGAGCTATGACCAAAATTAGAAGCAACCAAAAAAATCGACCAAGGGCTCATTTTATAGCTTAGAGCGTCTACTTTCAAATGCCGTGTGCGTTTTTGAAAAATCCAATATGGCGGCTCCAATATGGCGACCGGAAGCCGGAGAAAAATAGAGTGCCCAGCAAAAAAAACTTGTAAAAATAAAAATTCGCAACTGATCGGGTCGTTTTTTGGCTCAAACAGTAGCTGATAGACGCCCCTAAAATGTTCGTGCGGTAGGTTGACAAAATCCAAAATGGCGGACCCAATATGGCAGTCAAAAATCCAATATGGTGTCGAATTTTTGAAAATCAACCGACTGACACCAAATTTTATGTAAGGGGGTTTTTGCGGTCGCTGATAACAAATCTGTGATAAGAATTTACAAATTTTGGCAGACTGAAGGTCGAGACTCCTTCACGGCTCAAAATTAACTTAATTATTGCTCAACAGTATTGAAATTTTAGCAAATCACTGAATCATGTGTGCCGTAATAATTATTTTCATTAGGAGTATTTTTTTATTGCTTATTAATTAATATTGCATCTTTTGCATTAGAGAACCTTTTAATTTTAAGTTTATTTCGGCGACCCCAAAAACCCCCGTATAACAAATTTGATATAAAGGGTTGATTTTCAAAAATCTCGTCCGGCATCTTGGATTTAGAAAATCTGACCTGGGATTCGTGATCAGCGACCCGCAGAACCCCCGTACGCCAGATTTGGTGCAAATCGGTTGATTTTCAAAAAATTTGTCCGCCATATTGGGTCTGCCATATTGAATTTCGCAAATCCTACCTCAGATTTGTGATCAGCGACAACAAAAACCCCCGTATACGAAATTTGGTGCAAATTGGTTGATTTTCAAAAATTCGACACCATATTGGATTTTTGACTGCCATATTGGGTCGGGGTCCGCCATTTTGGATTCAACCTACCACACCAACTTTTAGGGGCGTCTATCAGCTACAATTTGAGCCAAAAAACGACCCGATCGGTTGCGAAATTTTATTTTTACAACTTTTGTTTTGCTGAACGCTCTGTTTTTCTCCGGCTTCCGGCCGCCATATTGGATTTTTCAAAGGCGCACCCAGCATTTGAAAGTAGACGCTCTAAGTTTTAAAATGAGCCCTTGGTCGAATTTTTTGGTTGCTTCTAATTTTGGTCGTAGCTCTGATCCGGTTGACGCGGATTGTCCCATATATACAGGGTGTCCCAGTTAAGTTAACCAAGTGGACGCCCAGTGATAGGTCTCGACTAGACAAACAAAAAATTGTATGGCAGGGGGGGTGCAATCCTAATGGTTTCCGAGATAACGGGACTTGAAATGTTTTTGCTCTGTTTTTACGTTTTGGGCCATATAATTTCCAGTAAATATTTGTTGCCTATAATTGTGATGTCAATTTGTAGGGTACATCGTAGGCTTTCCAAAGAGTCCCCACCCACTCCCCTATCCCTTTTTGTTTAGGAGCTATGCATTTTTTTCCAGCGAAATTTTGGAATTTTTTATCAATTTTTCACACAAATCTTAAAATTTTTCAAAAAAAGCCCTAATTAACATACATGTTTTTTCCCATATTTAGAATCCTCATATGATTTCCTTTAATTTGATATATCACATGCACCTACCTATCTGTTACCGTTTTTAAGAAACTCTACCTTGAAACCGTACTGTTTCCAGACCCATTTCTATGAGCAATAAAAAAGGCAAATCCCATTCTTATATATATATATATATATATATATTCTGTATAAAATTTTAGAGTGATAGTTTGCTTTCTTTTCGAATTATGTCCAGTAATCCAAAAATTCAATATGGCAGCCAAACCAAGGTGCGGAGGGACACGCCTCCCCCTCGAATTATGTCCAATAATCCAAGAATACAATATGGCGGCCCGACCAAGGAGTGGGGGAATATGAGCGATTTTCGTTTTACTGGTTAAGCGTCTCATAAAACTACCCCATACTAAATTTAAGAGCTATATGTTGCTCCCTATTTGAATTATTGGAGGAGTGGGGGGATTCGTCCTATTTTCGAACTTACATCTACAAATTTTCTGAAAGTAATATGTACCAAATTTCAGCCTTCTAGCTCAATTCGTTCTCGAGTTATCGTGTATACAGACGGACGGACGGACATGCTTAAATCGATTCGATTCGATGTATATAATTCATTCTGCTCTAGCATTATTGGTTCTATGCGTTACGAACGTTCAATGAAAACTAATATACCCCATCTATCATATAGGGTATAAAACATTAGGATGCACATAATTACACATATTTATGACAACTTACCTGTGGTTTAATCCAGAGGTACCAGGCAAAAAAGCTGAAAAACACTCGCGAAAACTTTAAAATGAATTTAATTACAAACTTCCCGAGGGTCAAGATCGCAAACTAACATAATTCTTGACTTGTGTGAAAATTTCGGAAAGTAAAAAAGAAAGTCAAATTGAATTAACTTGGAATAAATATGAAATTACGCACACTCTAAAAGTTATGTCTATGCGAAAAATTGAGTTTTTCGCGAAAATTATTAAGAATTAATGCGAAAAAATATAGATAAAAATTTTAGAGGCAGAGAAGTTTGGATTGAAGAAGGAATTTACATTCCACGCACAATACTGGAATAGGAGACTATAAAGGTCCTAGCTGACCACATAGAATTCTATTCTTCTCTAAGCGATTTATTCGTGTAAATTAGAAAAGGGAATAAGGTGTGAGAAAGTGATTGGTGATTTTAATAGTGATTTGTGGACTTAGCTATTTTTGTGGACTGCAATTTTGTATTCTGGCGATTTTTGAAATTTTGAAATTTGAAGAATTTTTGATTTTGGACTTGGATTTAGCGATTTTTTTTTACAACAAATTTGGACTTGGAAAATTTTAACTGCTGCGGGCTGGGGTGAACTGATGACGACATTGGCTAGAGAGAATTTATTTCATTTTTTTACATACGCTTTTTTTTAATATCAAATAAATAACGCCGATATCCAGCATATTGAGAATACAAGGACAATAGTGAAAAAGTATCCCAGCTAATCTTGGTGAAGGGATCTACGTGTGCTATTGCCTGGTCACTTGTACCGTGTTGGCGAAGTTGGTGTTGTTGTTTTTTTCCTTGTAAATTCTGTTCATTTCTAACAAAATTTTACTTAAATTATAAAAAGAAATTTATAGTGAAATTTATAGTGAAAATGTTTCACTCGGACATTTAGATCCTTTTCATATTTCTGGTTTCATGCAATGTAATTTTGAAGAATGGAGGATTGCTCCAGTGAAGCCTCATAAAGACACCAGTTTGGGGTCGAGGTACAGGACACTTCCAGGTCTATAACATAAAGATTATGCACATGATTTTGTTTTGTTCCCCTATAATTTTCCATCCAACATTACATTTAATGTTATGCCAATATGTCCGTACGATGTCAATGAGTAAAACTTTTTTGTTAATGAAAATATGCCAGCGTGAAAAATAGTGGGAGTAAAATATCCGGAAATAGGTCTCTGACTGTTTTTTCTTCTGGGGATTGTCCCAATTCTATTGACTGACGGGAAAGCCGTACACCCCACTTAATTCAGAATGATTTCACATTAGGACGGATTTACTGGAATAAGTGTATTTTACATAATTTGGTTATGGGGTGAGTAATGAGAAAATTTTGAGGATTTTGAATTTACGGTACTCTAATATTTTTATCAGCTCCATAACTTCAATAATTCGGCCTAGTGACCATTGAGAAGGAGGATACCGGTTATCGATGAAGATAACTAAATCATGTTTTAAAATTATTAGTGGCAGTTTGCCATTTAGTTCGTTGTTGTAAATTATACAAATATTGAGCTGAATATTGACGCCAAAAATGTTGCATTAAATGCTGCATATATTGCCAACGTCTGAGTGTTTAAGTATTATCGAGGTAATTTGGAATATTAAGCAAACTTTTTCCTGTCAAAAAATGCCTCGGTTTTAATGCATTACAATCATTAGGGTCGTTTGACAGAGCTGACAATGATCTGGAATTAACGCAAGCTTCTATTTGACTTGTGGCAGTTGTTAATTCTTGATATTTCAAGTTTTACTTCAGCTTCCCGAAGGCCTTCGAAATGCGCAGCCAACGGGGAAATTAAATGCCACGTTATTTTTAAATCCGTGTATTTTTCTGGTAAATTTTCTAACGTGTGTTGAAGTTTTTTGGTAATCTCTTTTTGAACTCCAATGAAATTAGTTCCACAGTCACAATATATGTGCGAGCAGATTCCTCTTCAACCAATAAATCATCGAAATGCTGCAACAAAAGCATCTGTTGTCAACTTTAATGTGAATTGTTTTTATTGTAAGGCATAATCTGCAACGACTCCTTGTCCTTAATTTGTCTAACCTCACAAATAATTTTGCATGCCTGTCGGGGAGTTTGTGAAGTTAGGGCTTGTAGAGTTAGGGCGTGTAGAGTTAGAAGCTTGGCTCTACATGGGATCTGATAACTTTTTGACAGTGCGAGCCAGATGGTCTCGTCTTGGGAACATTTTACATGCAAATGTTTTTGGTGGGATTTCACTTCTTTTTGTAAGTTGCTTATGACAATATTTTTTTATTTTGTTCATGTTTTCTTTCTTTTTTTGGGGTGTATACACGCACATCAGAGGTGCCTTTTTTCATAGCCCACTCTATTTTTTTTTTGTTGGTTTACTGTTTATAATAAGCGATAGATCAGGGCGATGCTTGGATCTTAGGCGATTATATTCTCGACAAGACAATCGACAATCGACGCGCTCGCTGTCAAGGACAATTATTTTTAGCTACTGCGCGGGGGCGAGGGGGCAGGAGGCGTTCGTGCACTACTATAGATCGATATTCTACACAAAGGTAGTTTCACGTAAACGTAAGTACATAATAACACCTAGTAATGTGATAGAACTCTTCAGCGCATTCAAATGGCATCAAAAATCGAATCAAGACCTCCACTCGCAACGACATGTGCCCTCACGTGTGTACCCGTTCGGGTTGAACCTGAACGGTCTCTGATATTGACTTCGGGCGTAATCGGCAACAATCGTTTCTGTTCGGACGGCAAGCTCGCGCCGCGAAGTATTTGCTTTATCATCAATCACAACGGGTACACATTAGGCGTTTTGCGCGCGCTTAATTCCATCCCCTAACTTAAAGGGTGGGGGGTGATTTACTAAAAATCCTGAAATATGTATTTTATTATTTATAACAAGGAGTCCATATATCAATTTTCAGACCTCTACCATCAAAATTTGCGGAAGTCTCATACAAACTTCCATCCCCTAATTTAAGGGGTTGGGGGGGGTAAAAATTCCAAGTTTTAGAATTATCTTGTTGTTTGTGTACTAAAATCGGAGTTTTTTATATATCAATAAAATCTAAAGTATAAGAGCTATGCAATTGAAACTTTAAAGGTTTAATAAGTCCACTATTCAACATTTTTAATAAAAACAACTTGTTTGGATTCTACAATTTATACAATTTATAAATTGTAGAATCCAAACAAGTTGTTTTTATTAAAAATGTTGAATAACAACAAATTCTACCAAGTGCCAACGAAAAAATCGATTTGTTCAAGTCCCTCAAATTTTCGCATTACATGGCACGTTACAAGTCAGCCTCAAGAATGGAGTTACCACAGAATAATTGCTTTAAAACAATAACAGATAATATATGCTTGTGGAATATCAAATTAAAGATAATCATTCAGATGTTTGTAATTGAAAAGAAGTACTTATTATTACTGCACATTTTGGCGGGAAATTAGTCAAATTTAAATTTGAGAATTTTACCACATTTTTTAAATTTGACGTCCTATAAGATTTGAGTGACGTGGGATAAAGGTATAGTTGGATATTTAGAGAAAATAATGGAGTCTCTGCTTTCATTTAAATCTTTAGTCACTTTAGAAGAGCGAGTATTACTGAAGTTATGTTGATTTTTATTAGAAAGTACAAAATACGACAAATGCTATACTTAACAATTGTTTTCTTACAGTTGCCTCCAAGGAAGGTGCCTGCGAATTTCATCCTATTTGAAAATCGAAGACCTACGCAATTAAATTCAAGAATAAGAATATCTTTATTAGAACGTGAAATATTAAAATTCAAATTTCATAAAAATTGAAATTTCTCAAGCTTTGAGGGGGGATATCTGCCCAAGGGAGCAGTATTACCATAATCTGAAAGCGAATTTTTATTCAGCACGCCGAGTACTACCTATGTGCAAAATTTTATCGAAATCGACGTCTGCGGGTTAGGAAGCTTCCAATGTTAGTGCATTTCACGTTCAAATGGAAGTTTGGAAAAGGTCATCAAGGTGTCATGATATAAAGAATTAGTATGAAGAAATAGTTTGCCGTTGGCCATCTGATCCCTCTCCCGACTGATGGCGATGTTGTCATTCCAAAGGGAAGCTTGTTGCTCATTTACTGGATGCGACCCTTTGTTTAAACCCTTTGAAGCTTTGAAGGCTTTACAATTATATGGCACTATTTTGCCATTAATTCTACGGCATGGCCCTGTGGTCACACAAGGCAGACTGCGTAGTATTCAAAAAGGAGACAAGAGAGGAGGACAAGAAACCCATTCTAATTTCTAAGAAAACATTTTGCACTAAATACAACATTTTCTTTTAGCACAATAAACTTCCTCAAAAAAATTCTTTCAAATTTTAAGCAAAGCAATTGAGCACAACAATGCTACAAAATAACACGTAACAAGTGACAAGAGACATAAAAATTATTATTTTTAAATCTTTTTTATATTGCCCGATTTAAGAATTTAAAGTAACAATTCATTATTTTAAAGAAACTTATTTAAGGAGCAAAACACTTTCAAAAATCCCACATTAGCTGAGAATATAGCTTGCTCGCTTTTTGTAAATAAATACCGCGAAGCGAAAGCAAAGCTTTTCTCACGTGACGGGCCACCTCAGATATAGCCAAAAACACGTGGCGGCTCTCATTTAAGCGAAATAAGAGCATTAAAAACATTCTAGAGAGCAGATTACGACTTACATTGCGGTTTACTTTAAAAACACAATTATTTTAAACCGATGCCGTTATAATATAATATATGTTACATTTTATGCAGTGCAAATTGCAACTACCTCACTGCTTAACTAATTACAACATCTATATATGTACATGATTAAATATGTTTCAAATTTTCGTAGCAATATTAAGGTGGTTTTTCACTCGATTCATATTAAAAAATTGAAATGACCTATTTAAAACAAATCTGCTTCCAGAGGTCATACAGAAGTAGTAGTTATCATTCATGTGTGCAAATTACTAGCAATTAAATGCAAGTGCAAGTGCAAGTGATTGTAACGTCATAAGATACGCAAAGGATTCCTTCGTTTTTAAAATAAACAAATTTACACAAACTTTTATTTCCCGAACAGAGACACTTACCTCAAAATGAGCTCCTTTATCCATGAAGTGATAAGACTTCGAAGTTATTTCAGTAAATTCTATATCCCAAGGAGTGTTATGTAACTAAGAACTCTCAAAACGAAAATACATTAGGACAATTCCTGGCTGCCTGAATAACTACTTCTTTTGCTTTATTTAAAAACTGGTTACCACTGAAACGCACAAATCTTTGTTTTATTAAGAATAATCGAAGGAATTGCAATCACAAAGATTAGTATTTTAGATATTTCTGATATACGGAAGCGTGCACCACCCGAAACTACATGCAATCAATCTTTATTTGGCACTGAGGTTTCGGCTTTAGAGAGAAGAATATAATATCCAAACACAAATTGCACAAATTCAAATTGCAATATGCGCATGTCGTCCCTTTTAGTACGGGCAGGAACCTAAGGAATGTACGGAAATATCCCATATGATATCTTTCCTACTTTGTGCGTACACATCAAATGAGAAGCATCTGACTCTGGACGATAAAGAAATATTCCTGCCTGAAAGTTAACGTTGTCAAGATGCGATTCAATTTAGTGAGCTTTATCAAGAAAAGTTTTTGGGTGATTTGGCCTCAATATACTTAACTGCTTTAAAACTTTGGCAAAAAAGGAAAATTACTTGTTTTATTTCACGGATTATGATTAAATTGTCGAGAATATGAAATTGATAGTCCAAATTTAAAAAGAAACCTAGTGGCTTTAAAACACAGAGCGCTTTAACATTAAATTAGTATCAATTGTAAATTATGGGCAAAAGTAGTAAAATATAAATGTATACCAAAAACAAGAAAAGAAACAATAATTGGCTTAGACCAATTATGTTATACCCTAGATATTGAGGAGAAAAGAATGTAAAAAGTATATAGTGAATAGTGAATTCTGGCATATTCGCAACTGACCTTCACATCCTGCCCGAAGATGCTTTAAAAAATATATAATCATAAATCCACACCATAGGGTTGGTTTTCGAGGAATACTCCGATCAGTCTCTTAAAATAACTTCATGTAATCAATTCAATGTTTCGCTTACTCACGCGACTTCTTCAGATACTTTTTAAAAGAATTAATACTAGTTTGAGTCCCCGGAGACTGATATTTAAAATCTTTCTCAGCCCAAATGCATTTCAATACGCAATTTTCTCAAGAAAGCTGTTATGCTACTTGCAGCACGCAACGTCTTAAGAGAACATTTTCACTCCTCTTTGAGAGCAATTAAGCCTACCACTATTAGTGCCACTTTTTGTGCCGGACAACTTTTGTCTCAAATGGTTTTTCCGAAAATGTATAATTACTTAGTATTGATTAATGGGGTTGTTTGACCTTGAGATGACTCCTGTAGGTCGCTTTGGCTCACAAGTGAACCACACATTTGAAGGTTAAATTACACGCTATCTCCATTTCCGGTGTCAGAAATGGGTCAAGTTCAAGGTCACTGCCAAATTCCCCCTTTACTGTGTTGCAAAATCCGTCCAAATAATGTTCCCTGAAACGCTGAAACCTTTGCTTTTTGAGGTATTCCGCCATCCCTTCATATCCTCTGTACTTTGTATAATATATAGACAATTGTAAAAATAGACATAGGTATATTGTAAATATCTTTATGTGAAACAATTTTTTAGAACACAGAGATTACGTATGATATGTTATTTTGGGTTAGCACTGGAAAGAAGGATTTAATAATAATAATAAGACTTTATTAAATTCAGCAAAAGTGAGAAAGACTCATTAGTATGTGCAAACTCCAATTTAAATTGCAAAGGTAATCAACGAACACAAATCAAAAAAAGCAAGAAAAAAAGCATATAAATTAATTTCAAATAATTTCAAATTCCCTATGAATTAAAGAATGTGAAGAAGAATGGATCAACGCACGACACAGTCTGTCAAAAGTCACAAGTTAGCAAAGGTAGTAAATGACTCTCTCCTGAAAGCATTAGCAGTCCGCAAGGTTCGTACATATAGTGGTAGGGAGTTCCATATTCGAATACCATACACGAAGTAGCAACGTGTACTGATAACGGTACTATGACGAGGAATTAATAGATTCCTTGTGCGGACAGATAATAGAGAACTAACCTGACAATGTAAATAATTAGGGCATAGGTTATTAACTATTTTAAACTTCATCAAACATGCTCTGTATTTCAAGTAACTAGGAGATCCCTGTGCAATTGCACAAATTGGAGGTATATGAGTGACATAACGTTTTTATATGTTCCCTCAATTTGCACCTTAAATTTCAAAGGGCGTTCTTTTCAGAGGTGTACCCTGTAGGCCTAATCCTCCCATGCAAGGAAGCAATAAACAGATACTTGTAAAATATTTTACCATGCAGAATAATGAAATGAAAAAAGTTCCAATAAATCCATGTATTACATACTTATCGGTAGCAAACACCAAACTTAACACCAAAGTTACCCAGAAACGCAAACCCAAAGTAATGAACACAACACCGAACTGATGCGGATCAGTGTTGCCATTATTAAATTTTAAGAAAAGCTCGATGAAACTCCATATAAAAAAAGTGGCTGAAATACGGAACCGGGAGCTTTCTTTGTATAATTAATATATAGATTAGATAAGGTACATCCCAAGATATTTTTAGAGAATTCCGAAATATGCTCATAGCGACGCAGCCCATAAATATATCTGGCACACGAGTTAAAGGCGATATTCAGTTTTTCTTGTGAGGTGCTATCTAGTTTGCCATATACTACATCACCATATGTAATGAACGGAACAAGTAGCGCTTTAACCAATCGCATTCTAATTCCCAAGAAAGATTTCTGAGTCCACTATAAATTTTACACGTGACCATATCAATGTGTTTGTCCCAATGTAAACTATTATCGAAAATCATACCAAGGTTCCAAACATTATCAAAATAGGGTATGGGAGTAGAGTCCATGACCAAAGGGTGGATATTAGAGGTGTCAATACGTCACTTAAATATAATAATTGCCTTAGTCTTTGTCGGGTCTAGCTTAAGCTTATTACTCACAGCCCAACCATAAATAAGATTAAGATCAGAGCTAAATTTGCGAACATTTTCGTCAATATCATTTAGCGCTGTAGGAAGCAACATCTGGCAATCATCAACGTATAATTGAATACAACAATAGTTGAGAACCTTCTCAACATCATTAACATATAGGCAAAATAACGAAGGACCAAGAATTGATCCTTGAGGAACACCCGCATATAGAAGCTTTTCTTTGGACATCTTACCATTAGAATTAACTACTTGCCTTCTTCGAGAGAGGTATGAGTGAATAAATCTTACTGATGAACTTGAGAATTTAAACTCACTATAAAGTTTCCTACATAGTATGTTAGTATTAACAGAATTAAAAGCCTTGGAGAAGTCGAGTAGGCAAAGGATCGTGGCAGTGGCGGCTCGTGGGAAAAGTAGCAAGTGGGGCCAGATGAATAATATATATTTTCATGGTATTTAAGCGGAATTACTACGTAAAACGCGAAACTTATTTAATTGCAAGTCATTTAAATAACTTATATAACATATATATTAGCAAATAACTTATAATATTAACACATAATATTACGAAATTGGTTTCATAGCCTACACTGACAAGGGTTCGTGTTTTTGAAGTGTAGATTTAACCTGCAGTGAAATGTAAATCCTAAACTGGTAAAATACTAAAAGCACAATTATTGCTTTTTCATAGAAATGAATTAAACTTTTACGCGTCTACTTAATCGTTTTTAAATGCCACGAACCATATGTTCCTTTAACTTACATTTTACTTCTTTATTCAAAAAAAATGTCAAAAACACAAGGGGAACCTGGTTAATAACTCCAAATTTCTGGGATTATTTTTGATAAATCGAGGAAGGATCGCGGAATTATATAACAGCGTGCACAGACTATAAATAAAGTGATTTCCCCTTTAGATTTAGAACAGCCTTTCGGCTTTTGAAATGAGTATCTACAGCAGATATTCGTTGAAGATTGTGAGTTAGCCCTCTGTGTTGCGCGTGCAGCTAAAACATCTAAATACAAGGTTTAAACTGCCTCCTGTATTGCTGTGGGTGTCTTTCACAAAAATTATCTTACAGTTTTTAGTAATGATGCAGTTACTACATATTACTATTGACCAGCAATACAAAACCTTGGCAGATACTGCATATAACGGAGGGGAGGGGAGCGACGCGCACCACACATTGAGAGGGTAAAATTGCTCGCCAAATAAATCAAATGAAAACATGATTCTACGAGGAAGATGAAAGGCTAATATATTGTCCTGGTGTAGCTTATTATTATCATTACTTTTTTGAAGTCGAGAAATTTTCTGAAATTTATGCACTTTCTCAAGTTTTTTTGGTTTATCGAGGACAAAGTATTTTCAAATAATAATACTTTTGATTTCGTATGAAAACTCCCGCCAATTGGTCACTATAGGAACTAGGCGCCGACATATTTTGCTAACAACAATGTCTTAGTACTATTAATTTTTAATAAAAATATGAAGTGTTCATAAATCTTTTAGCAAAATAAAAAATATTTCTAATGTTTAAAAACATTCATGAAAATTGTCTATTTTACATATAACAGGAATATTTGTGATTAATTTAATATCACAAGGTAAAAATCCCCTTTCTTAATTATTAATTTTAAGCCACTAAACTATCTTGAATTTCGTTAATTACATGATTGTTCTAAAATTTTACTCTAAAGTTTCGCCGAAATCAATTTCATTATTTCAGGTCCCACTGTATCAAATATTTTCATATCTTCCTGGGCCACGCTCGGCTGGCCCCAAAAATGAG
>QYTT01085405.1:7001-24644 GCA_006980735.1 Dasypogon diadema | reverse complement strand
CTTTTCTAAAAGAAATCGAATCAAATTAATCTTAAGAAATTGGTGAATACTACTAATTCATTAAATATGTAATGTATGGAATTCATACTTAGCTACGTAGTGTGTATAAAAGCTGTAAATAGAAAATCAATACATAATATACACATACATAACCCTACCTATAATGGTTAACCTGAAGCAGCCGTTGATAACATAAATATTGAACTAATTGTGGACTATGATATATTTTGCGACTTTCTTCGGATACTACTTCAGAAATTGAAGGCTGATAATCTGATGGAAATGTGGTTAATTTTGGATAACGTAAGCGTCCACAAGACCAAGGAAATACGTGATCTTGTTGATCAGATAACACATACTCTACTTTTTCTACCACCATATTCTCCAACGATGAGTTCAATTACAGAAGTTTATTCAGAAATCAAATTACGTACGTACGAGAAATATTCTAATTAATGACTATTAGGACTACTACTTCTACAATTTTCTACTATTACATATTATATGTACAGAAAGTATAAAACAGTGAATTTCATACATTACATATTTAATCAATCACTACTAAATAAAATTTTGAATTTCTTAATAATTAGTTGATTTAATTTCTCCTTCAAAATTCAATCAAAATTTTTCAAAATTTCAAAATAAATAAAAATACAAAAAGGTGAATGTGATGTGCAAACGGCCGAATTTCATATCCAAAAAGTTAAATTTGAACTTCAAAATTTTAAATTTGGAGTGCAAAATCTGTACAATGACCCGGCACACAAAAAACGCCTTGTCTGGAAGTACGAGTGGTTATAGAAATATTAAACGAAGTAAATGTCTGAGACGAATTAATTCTACCCTGCATACAATCGGCAACGAAAATAATTTTGGAGTCATTGCGTATGCAGTGAAGCGAGGTTCAATTTTTCCATCCACATGGGGGCAAGCCAGAAGAGTGGTTCCAGCGTTCCAGGGGAGATTGCTTTAGTAGAACTGAAACTCGAGAACAATTTCGTAATCTGAGAACGCGGTCATTTACCTGGGCAGCAGTGGTTGAGGTATTTATACTGGCAAGAATTGTACTTGCAAAGGCACTGAGATGTTGCACAATAAAACTTTCATGCCAAAAATTGTGACTTACTTTCGACAGTCCCATCCCAAAGAAATACTGACCCATAGCAATTGTGGTGTTTGAAAGGTTAATCTACACGCATATGGTTTCTATCATTGATGCTGAAAATACTTTTTATCATCATACTTTATCTCTTTATCAGTTTGGCTTCATATCTGTATTGGTCTGGATCTGTATTCGTGGCGCAACAGACCACGACATGACATCCGTTCTTGTTTTGTTGGACTATACTAAAACTTTTGAAAGGCTGCATCACAGGCGTTTGATTCATAAGTTATTACCCTAATCTTATATTACACAACTACGTTCAAAAAGTTCACTGTAATGGAATATACTTCAGTTTTCTACATTATTAAACTGGTGTCCCGCAAAGATCTATACTAGGGCCGCTGTTATTTTCCATCTATTTTAATAATATCTTGCTAGTTATTAAAAACTGTAATTTTCACATGTAGAAGTACAGACTTCTTTTTGTAGAGTTAAGAGTATTAAATAAATAGATGAAAAAAATACATTCCGAATTATTTCATTATTATGATGGTCGGTCAATGGCTTTTAGGGATTATAAATCTTTTTGTGATATTTCTTCCCATTCATATATAGAACAACTATATGAACTGAAAATTCGTTATAAAATTAATTATTTTATTATTTCTTCCAGGTGCGTTCACATAACAGATATTGGGGTGGGTTATATATCAACAATGCTATCGTTAACAGCACTATTCCTTCGATGGTGTTCGCAAGTAAGAGACTTTGGACTTCAGCATCTTTGCTCAATGCGGAATCTACAAGTGCTTTCTTTAGCTGGATGTCCATTACTCACATCATCGGGACTGTCGAGCCTCATTCAATTAAGGCATCTTCAAGAATTAGAATTAACAAATTGCCCCGGCGCCAGCCAGGAACTCTTTGAATACCTGAGAGAACATCTGCCCCGATGTCTGATTATTGAATAATATCCAGTTGGCTGTAATAGTATAAGTAGTTTTAGTGTACTGTTCAGATCTAAGGCGAGCTTTAAGATTCAAATTTTAGGAAAACACATTTCTAGTGCAATCGGCTTAATGGCAAAACAAGCAAAAAAATTTTCTGTTTCTTACCCTATTAATACCAACATGGACATTAAGAGTTTACAATCTAAATACGGAGCACACTTTGATGTTTTTTTTATTGTATGCTTAAAAGTTATTTTCCAGGTGATTTAGGAAGGAACTATTTCAACCTTCAGTAATTTCTGTTATGTTAATAGGAGTATTTAATATCTAAAAAGTTAACTCTATTAATTTTTCTACACGTTGCAGTACATAAATATGTAAATACCAAAAAAACACGTCCCAATGAATGACTAAATCACTGAGGTGTAATTTCCATTACCTCATACACATCCTACACGCTTAACTACTGTACTTCAACTTTTTTCATGAAACTCGCTTGATGGGCACAAATATGGGTTAAATAAATCGAATTATTAATACTTACTTAATTCACACTCATTCATTCAGGATTGCACGATGGAGTTGTGTATACCAAAAACCCAAAGAGATATGAAATTATATTATATACGTTTCGGATTAAGAAAATACCGAATTTAAAAGATATTTGAAAGTAGGAAGAGCAACATTTACGAAATCAAAAGACATCATTAATATTAAATAATTGTATAATAATTAAGTCTCTATCGTGTTTAGAAAATTGTCCTGAGGGTTTTGATGAGACTGTGGTCTTTGACGGGAATAGCATATTCCATAATACTTGAGGCAACTAATTGCAAATGTAAAATTTGTATTAAATATTATTTGAATTGAAATCCTTAAGAAGGATTTTAGATTGCTTTTAGCAAATGTACGAAAAGAAAATTGATTGTGGTAATAACGACAAAATATCAACCATGAAATCGCTTCAGTATTTTTCCATTTTTAAATCAACGAAATTTCTTTTCTGTTGCATTCTTAAAGAAACGACAGCAGAAACTCATGAGCTCATAACTCTAGTAGAAAATTTGTTTTCTTCTCTATGCAAGAAATTCTGGAGCTGTTCCCAATACCTTTTCTAAGTACCAGAAGTTTTGATGTATTGTAACTGATACGAACAGGCTTCTATTCCATCTATAGAAAATCGAAAAAGTAAATTACAAAGGCTCAAGGGTCCCTGTCTAGTTATGGTAAGAAAAATTTCATTGTTCTGCAAATAGTTAACCACATTTGCCACTCCTAATCTTTCTCTTAAACATGTTAAAAAACGATTATCCTAAGATACCATGATCTTTGCTGTATAACTGGGGACCAGATACATGGCCCTCAGACAGAAATATTAGCTTCCTGTCCACTGCTATCTGTTGAAAAATCGTCGCCAACGTTATTATGATGGTAGACATTTTCAACTAAAAGACGATAGTTAAGCTTCTTAAGGAAAACACCTTCAGATGAAACGCCCTTCGGAGAAGAGACACAATGAAACGTCGTTCAACTCAATTAACCCAAATATAAGAACCTCTATTTTCTTGTTAATCCAGGATTCTAGATTCTAGTTCATTTCACTTTTACTTGTCTATAGAAATTATTGTCTCTAGGCCAGAGCGACCTTACAGACTCCTGAGTGCGAAAATGATGGCTCACAGAATAGTGCACATCTACCATAAGTAGATTCTTATATATTAAAGAAATATCGTCGATTACGATAGAGCAGTTTCAAGAAAAATTCTAGATTTTGAGAAAAGACTAAAAGACTTTCCATTAAGGCCCACTTGTTTGGAAGTCCACAATATCCAATCAGAAATCCAGGGAGGGATCTTGCTTAGTAAAAGCGGTTTGCGATTGGAGGTTTCTATTTTGAGGCTTATGTATAGTTTGGGCTGCCTCATTTTCAGAACTTCATCTCACTGCTACGTCGGTTAACTCCATCTGCAAATGAAACCATAATGTCCTGAAATTCAGTGCAATCAAGTACTATCATTCTTATTTTTCTCTACACCGTCGAATTAGCCTAGAAGTGACTTTATAACTACTGAATGCCTCTAACTGACAAAATGTTGATTGATGATCTAAACATTCTACATTCTGGTTCGTCCGATTCAGTAGTCAATTTTAATGTCCATTTTATAGGATGTGAATGCTCAAATGTCCGTTTGAGCTCTCATCATCACCCAGATGAGCACCTCTTAAGCCCCCCTTTACTATCTCATTTCACACAAGATGTAGAAGTGATGCAGGGCAGAGGGTGGAGAAGAAAACTTTTCGAGCTATAATATTTAATTTTCATTCAATAACTCATACAGTCCCTCATCTAGACAATTACCCAGAATTCTTTGGCATGTAAATCGCTACTTTCAAAGGTAGTCGATACAATCACTTTCAATCCAGCCACCCACCCACACCTACTTTCAAACTTTTTTTTCTAAATTTTAGAATTTTTATAAAATCGAGTTTTTTTTAAATATTGTGTGATTAATATAAAACAATTACTATATTCAATTTAATTTTATATAAAGCGCCTGTGTGCATTCTGACTACTTGGCGTTATACCCTGCAGGATCAAACCATTGGAGGCGAGCCTTCAGTGCCTAAGGGTGGCACTTATAGGGAAGTGTCGCAGTTCAAGAAAAGAAGAAGAAGAGCAAGTATCCTTTATCATAAATTGTTTAATTTGAGAAAAATAATGCAGTTTCCTACCTGTTAGAACAAAGAAAATTGCCTTTTTACTTCTTTAGTTGCATCGAGGGCATAGTATTTAACGGACGTAATACTATTTCGTTATCATTTCAGCCGAATTGTATCACGGCCCACTTTCAATTTTAATCACTCCCGCTGAAAATTCAAAATCGGAAATTGTAATTTTCATATTTTCCGTAATTATTTTCATGATAGGCACATCCACTGATACAGAGTATTGTTTTTTTTTAACTTTAACATTACAAAAATGCTTAACTAACTTAAAATCACTTCACACAGCAAATAATTATAATTTAGTGCACACTTTGCATCAAAGTTCGAAGTAACGAAAAATTCTAGACTGTCATTTGCTGTCAACAATCAAAAAATGGGTAAGTTCTGAAGTAATTTCCCTAAGTCTAGGTTTTTGAAAAAACGCCCATGGCTAAGGTTTGCGGAAGTTCTGAACTACCAAAAAACGCTTGGCAGTAGGAAAGTTCAAACCTGGACATGTCTGGTGATTCGTTGAACAGAGCTAATATATTTTTATAATGTAATGCAAGAAATATACCGTTTATTCCACTTGTTCTATATTCTTCTCTATAATTTCCACTCAAATAAGTTTTGCAAACTCATGTTACAATACACCTTCAATTCGAGCCTAAAAACTATAGAAAAAGATCCACTAACTACAAAATAGTATAAAGTAGAAGAATTAATAATTAAGGTTGGAATTTGTCTCTATCTCTGCTTTTACAAAATATTTTTTATAAACATCTGATCAGGACGAATTGTAATTGAGATTAAAGATTAAATAATTATCGCAAAGATGCGTGACTGTAGTAATGACTACTAAAGTAACAAGGATGCTCTGTCCTACCACCGCCTCTATAGTAAGATATCCAGATGTAGTGGTTTTGTCCATTTGTTGCTGAGGGTGCACCAGCAAATCAGCGTCAAGGAGCAGGTCTCATGTACAATAAGTATCCATTCAGCCGGCTGAACATATTTAAAGCAAGGGGCAGGTCACTTTTATAACTGTAATATCTTCCAACTCGTTCTGTGTCGGTTCTTTGTTAGTATTATTTATTCTTTGATTGAGACTGTTCCAGCGACAGGACGTGACGTCTGGAATCAAAGGCCCGGTAGTTCAATTTTATTAACCCTTTCACTATGTCGGGTGACTGTAATCGTTGTCTTCAGGTGCCACTTACATACGCCGGTTATTTCAATGTTGAATTAAAACAGAGCTTATTAATTACGAACAAACGAGGATACTTTTCTTCCCAAAAAGCACCGCTTTCAACTGTCGTGGCATGGTTTTTCATTCACAGGGAGCATCCAGCTGGATAAGATGCTCATCGTGAAAGGGTTAATGAACAATACTGGGGAATTCCAATTTACATGCAAACGGACACAAGAAGTATATGACGTCGTTAAACCCAAGACTTTCTAAGCGGAATATATCTAAAAGTAGTTATCACGGTAAGTTTTTCTTGTGTACTATAGCAAATTGTACTAAAGCAAATTTATATATGTAACATACAAAGATTAATTAAAAACAAAAATTTAATGTTTTAATAGGAACTTTAACTGAAATGAGAAGAACTCTATAAAAAGCTATGAATATAATAAAAATAAAACTGCAACAAATTTAAAGAAGAAAAAAAAAATTGTTATCTAGTGCAGCACGAACTGAAAAGCGGGTTTTATTACTTATTTTATGTACAATTAAATGGAAACTTCAAAAAGAATCACAATTTTATTAAATCTAAAAATAAAAAGACATGAAGTACTATAAAAGAAATATAAAATGTGCAAAAAAAATCTTACTCGTAAATAATTTATTGTATCTTAAGAGCTGAAAGGCTAAACTGAAAGCAAAAAAAAAGCATCTTTAAGCATGGAAGAAAAGAAAAAGCAGAAAATAAAATTTTAAATCAAATCTGTTTTGGGCGACTTTTATTTTTTTTTTAATTCAGTGTATTTGTTATGTAGTGGTTTCGCGCTAATGGTAGTCTGGTGATCTGAAAATAAAATGGGATGTAAAAAAAACTAAATTTTAATTGAAAATGCGAATTTACCCAAATGTGTCTCGCTGTCTCGCGTCGATTTTCAATTCTTGGCTTCAATGATCAAAGATTATCAATTAGGTATTAAACAAATGGAGAAAAAAAGTTTAGTATTACCTGTTATTAAGAATGGGGTCAAATGAGGACCAGAATCATTGTCTATACTTGCCTGCAAATACTTAACCACTGCATGAAGATTATGAACAAATCCGTGAGTTCTTATGGGCAGTTATCTACAGCAATGGAGCCCCAAGATAGCTTTGGACAGTCTAGCCCATATTACAGTCTGCGCAATTGCTACAAACGCACTCGCATAATATTCGAAAAATCACGAGAAAAAGTCAAAATTACAACATATAAAGAACTGGGGACGGGAGTCAGGGAAATTACGAGAAAAATCGAAAGATCAAATGCAGTAGTAAGAAATTTCTCAAAATTAGGTGCGAAATATGGCACTAATAAAAACAAAATCCGAAAGTGAAGAGTAACCGGACCATTAGCAAAAGGAATTTGCTACAAAGAAGAAGCTGTCAGCAGCTCAAATTGTTGCGGAATTAGAGCTTCCTGTATAAAAACGTTGAGTACAACACATTTTAAGTGGAAGTGGTACGATTAAATATAAGAAACCACTCAAAGCGCCACATCTGCAAAAGCATCATAGAGAGGCAAGTCTAACTTTTGCCAAAAATCATATACATTGGGTCCAAAAAATTTAATTTAGACGGCCCAGATGATTGCAGTCATTATTGGCACGATTTGACCAAGATTGATCCACCGAGACTAAGCCGGAATTTTGGCGGTGGAAGCCTAATGCTTTGGGGCGCCTTTTCTTCCAAGGGGAAGCTTCCGTTATATAATGTGCCCACTCGGATGAATTCAGAAACGTACACAGAGCTTCTACACTCAGTTCTCATTCCCTATTTGGAGGATAGGTTCGGAGAAGGTGGCATATTTCAACAAGACAATGCTAGCGTCCATTTCTCACAGGAATGGAAAACCTGTGGGGAATTTTAGAATGCCGAGTTTTGCGCAAATGGCAAGCAATATGACACTAAACGAGAGCTTAATGCACAAATTCTGCAATGCTGGGATGAGATTGATGATAATATTATAAGCAACCTTATTAATTCAATGCAGAAAAGGATTTTTGAAGTAATCAAGAAAAATGGAGGACCAATAAAGAATTAAACATGTACTAAAATATGTGTAAATGGCATTTTAGAAAGTTACTTTATTTCTTCTTTTTCTATTTGCGCTTATGTCAATTGCGAGGCTTGAATTAGCCTCTTTTTGTTATGTTATGAAAATTTTGCGGACAATATAGCTCAGGCGATTTTCTCTTCTCTTCTCAACTGTAGTGTACAGAGGCATGAATCAATTGGAAAGTCTTGTTTCAAATTACAAAAATGCAACATATGAAATCGTTATGAAGGTTCTTAGGTTTGAAAGTTGTGTCATCTAGCCACTGTGCTGCAAAAATCTGACCCGAATAACACCTATCGACATAATTCTCCCTGGTAGCAATAAAAACTACTGGAACTTTCTCAAAATTTAAAAAGAAAAATCAATTAATAGTAGTAAAATTCGAAGACTTTATTACAAAGTCCGTAAATATATACAAGTTTGGCGACATTTAAGTTATTCTTCATTCATGTTCCCCTCTTCCTCGTCACAATCTTCCTCTGCTTCACCGTCTGGCTGATTAGCTGAATCCCACCAAGAAAGCACTCCCAAGCCCGACTCATTAATCGCTCCCTAAACAAGTTTTAGTTTAGTAATATTACTACAACATTTCAAATTATACATTACTATAATTCGATACGGTGTTTTAATTTCTGTAGTCTGAGAAGTTGAAGGCTGATCACCTTGCTTGGGTGGTCCTATTGGAGAACTTTCCTCAAAAACTTCTCCAGATACACGAAACTTTATAGGTTCCCCTATAAATGGTGTAATTATAATTTGCTGCTTGTTCTCAAGATTTTTTAATTTACCTATGTCCATAAACAAATCATGTTTCTCTCCATCTTCAAGTGGATATTCCCATACCCATGCTTGTTCGGCTTCCTCAAACCTTGAAGGATGCTGAAGCGCAGTGGGTGGTATAAGGATGTCATCGAAAAATCCCAGGGTAACTATAAGTAAAATATTATAACCTAAACATTTGGTGTGGAAATATATTCCGGCTTACTATGAACACCTTCCCTACTGCAACTGCGAATTTTCCCAGTCAGTACATCACCGACACTCGGCCGGAAAACAATATATCTGAATTTCACTTGTGTGTGTGATGCTCCATCTCCCGGCAAAATTACGGAATCCCCCAAATTCACGATGTCTTTTAATGCAATGCAAAGTCCTACATTTAACAATACCTACAACAAATTATTGATCTTACTGTGCAAAAGAAAACTAATGTATAATCATTACTTTATTTGCCAATTTTCTGTTAATTTCATCTCGTATCGCTTCTGAAAGTTTTAAATGGAACTGTTCTGGAGCTATTCTTACTGTGTCTTTGAGTTCTGCTAGAACAAACATACTCACACGTATTTACTATTTTTAATTAGAACCTTAACTTTATTTTTAAGTCATAATACTACGAATTTTTGGGGAAATTTAACTTGAACCGGGAACCCGTCAATCACACACCCGACTTAAATGTAAACATAACAGAAGTTGGGTTCAATTATTATTATGAAAGCGTTCAGAAATTAAGTTCAAATAAATGTTTTATCATTGCTTAAGCTTTCGAATTTAAGATAAATATTTGGTAATATAATGATTTAAAGAACCTTCTAAGTAATCTAAACTAACGCAATGGATTTCTGTTTTGTATAAACGAATTAAATTGTAAATGGCTTTTGTTCAAATATTGTACCTTTTTATGTGGCAGTGCTGGAAAATGTCACTCTGACGTTTATACACGTGTTTCTCGGTGAAAAAGAAATAACGTTTTGTTTTTGCTATTTGCACTTGTTGGAGCAAACTGCAAAGTTAATAGAAAAGCTATCATAATGGATGGCCAATTTAGCGATGCAGAGGAAGATAAATCTGAGGATATATTGGCAGAGGTATTATTAATTTATGGATTGTATCGACCACTGAATTTTTCATGTTTCTGCACAATAATTTCACATAACTTAATTTCCTAACTTGAGATAAATCCATTTATATGACTGCGGTAATCTAGTTCATCTAATCTAAAACAAAATAACTGCAGAAGAATTCCTTCGGAGGGAATACATTCTTCGATGTGTTCAGGTTCCGGTTATAAACTTTCGGGGCATACTATTTTTCCTCCTTCCAACAATTTGAACAAATTGATTTGCTGGGAATTAAGTTTGTTCTACTCGATTTATAGTTTAAATGTACGCCCGAAATTTTTAGATTTTGAACTACAGCAGTCCCCTTCGAAGTACCCAGTGTTCGTATAGAGTCCATTTTCGGAAAATTCTCAAATTATTGTGAAGGTCCCTAACGATTTTCCCGCGAAGTAGTTTAACCGTTTTGCTGGACTATAGTCAGGCTATCGACATGCAGAAATCTTTAAGGCGCGCATTTATTTAATTTAAAGTTTATACTTTTTCGAATTGTTTCAAACCTCATACAAAACAAGAAATTTATGGAAACACAGGTTCTTTAATGTTCGGCTGTTCGGCTGCGCTGCTCTGTTAATGCAATCTATTTCAGGCTTTACTTGGAGACTTCTAGCAACAAAATAATTAGAAATTACCAATCATTACTTGCATCGTATCCATGTATGTTGCATTAATCACCTTCACCTTTACAGGTGAACCTGAATGAACCATTTTCAAAATTAACAGTAAAACATGTAATATTCTCTGGATTGAAAAGCGATGACATTGATTCTGATGACTACGATGAACCGGATGTTGATAATGACGAAATTGATTACGAAGAAAACTATTCAGGCTACCACAAATACAATCAACAAGTCCACATAATGGCTGCAGGTGAGAGACAACATTCGAATGTTCAAAAGAGTAGTCAAAAGATCACTAGTTATCAGCCAAGTGAAAAAGTATTAAAGAAATACTCAAATCGGATAAATGTTGAAAAGTATGATCCCCGGACAACTATGTCCGATCAGGCAGCGAATAGATTAATTAATTTTGATCGAAGGCAAGAGGCCGAGCGGGTTAAGGCCAAAGATAAACATGACCGGGCCACTGCTGAGCAAGTTATGGATCCCAGGACAAGAATGATATTATTTAAATTGCTGAACAGAGGGTATATTATGGAGATTAATGGATGCATCTCAACTGGAAAAGAAGCAAATGTCTACCATGCAACTGATAAAAATGACAAAGAGTTTGCCATCAAAATATATAAAACTTCAATTCTAATTTTCAAAGATCGTGATAAGTATGTTTCGGGAGAATTTCGATTCAGACACGGTTACAGTCGACACAATCCACGGAAAATGGTGAGGACATGGGCCGAGAAAGAAATGAGAAATTTGGTCCGAATGAATAACGAAGGTAATTTGTAATGTGAAGTCAAGTAGTAGTCCCGTGAGAGATAACAAAGCTGAAATTATTCTTTTAGGAGTTCCAGTTCCAGAGCCATACTTGTTGCGCAGCCATGTCCTCCTAATGCAGTTTTGTGGCCGTGATGGTTGGCCATCTCCTAAACTTAAAGATGTTGAGATAAGCACTTCTAAAGCGAGAGAATTATATCGCGATTGTGTCATTATTATGTGGAAGATTTACAACAAATGTAAACTTGTTCACGCCGATCTGTCCGAATTCAATATTTTACTGCACAATGGGCAACCAGTCATAATTGATGTGAGCCAATCTGTAGAACATGATCACCCACACGCTTTTGATTTCCTTAGAAAGGATTGTACCAATATTTCGGAATTCTTCAGAAAGAAGGAGGTGGCTACAATGACGGTGAAGGAACTGTTTGATTTTATCACGGATTCTACGATAACTGAAGAAAATATGGAGGAATGCCTTGAAAAGATCTCGGATAGAATTAAAGACCGGAACATTGAAGAATTAACAGCACAGGAAAAAGTCGATGAAGAAGTTTTTAAAAATGCCTACATTCCTAAAAGATTAGATGAGGTAAAGTGACTTTAATTCTGTTTACATATCACAAATGCTTATACCATTTTCCACATATTTCATATTTACTTTCAGGTTATTGATATTGAACGTGATATAAAAAAAGCAAAGTCTGGTTGTGGTGATGATCTGATATATAAAAAAGTAACAGGATTGGCGGCTAATCTTTCGGTTCAGATCCATCCAGAAATATTGGAAAATGAGTCTGGTAGTGGTACAGAAGAAGAAAGTGAAAGTGGAAGCGAAGAGGATGATGAATCTTTTGATGAAGGACCTAAATCTCATTTTAAGGACTCATCTCGTCCAAGAGATGAATCACCTGATAGTAAAAAGGCGAGAAAAAAGGCTGTTAAGGAAGCCAAAGCTGAAAAACGGAAGACAAAAATAAAGAAGCATGTGAAAAAGAGGAAAGAAAAGCAGGGAATTTCTAGGAAAAAGTAATTCTAAATAAACTATAAAATAGTAATAAATTGTTGACTTATTTTGTGTTTTATCCGTAAATTAAATCTTACGAAAAAAACTTTTAATATGTCGAAATCTCTGAACTGCTTAGATATAATGGAATCTTCCGCGAATTTCGCATGCCATTGTCAATTTTCTTTTGTTTGAAGTCATTTTTCCAAATTCCTGAAAATGGAGAGGCTTTCGATCCCTCTAATTATAGATCAATAGCAATCAATTGATGAAATACCCTGAAACCAATCATCTAATTTACGATCGCTAGTATGGCGATCTCGAAGGACAGGGTTTGGCACTCTGTTCTTTTAACTAAACTTCCAGCATTTGCTCCAGAACAATATCTTCTCACTTAAATTGAAAGTTTCCTTTCTAACCGTTCCATCTGTGTTACTTTAGACGGTTCTGTTCTCTAACCTTACAACATCAATCCTGGCCTGCCACACGGTTCTGTATCATACCCCACTCCCTTTCTGCTCTTAATTTCACCTCTTCCAATCCAATCCACAGTTCTGCAAATGACAGTACCCTTGATTTTGCATGGTCATTTGAATCAGTGGGATGATAGCATCTCTTAACGACGACATTATTTGGATCGTTCGAGGGATATCGGAACATACCTCTGCCTCCGGGTCTTTTTTCGTCCCTCTGCCAAGAGCCGTCTTAGCTGGTACACATCGGAGGGATCCTAGACAGTACCCTGACCTCGACGTTTCTTGTTATTTCGAGCATCTGTTTGTAGGTTAGCTGTCCGATGCTACCCATGGGGCCACCTGTGACAACCATCTTCCTGCTCCCAGAGGCGGGTAGTCGAACACAATATGCTCCACCGTCTCAGTATCCTCCAGGTGCAGTCTGCATGTATCATCCTCCAGGATCACCATCCTTTTGAGGCGATATCCAAAGCTGCCGTGCCCATTAGTCAAAAAAACTAACCATCGGAGTGTTCCTCGCTCCGTCCTTAGAACTTTTCTTTTGGTCGTTCCGCACGACAGCCTAATCGCTTTTTTAGCCTGCTGGCAAGTTGTCATACTTTCCCATCGATTCTGATGTTTCTTCTCGATTAACTCCTTCACCATTCCTCCCCCAATCGCGGAAAGAGTTTTTGGCCCTTGGAACCCTATAGCCGATCCTTGCTTTGCTAAGGCGTCAGATTTTTCATTCCCTTCGATCCCAGTGTGTCCTCTAATGCAACAAAGTTACCTCGTTTACTGAGGCACAGAAAAAATCCCCATACCTGCCCTGCCATCAATCATAGATCCTTCCGCGAATATAAAAATATCCCCAGGTACCTTTTCGGGGAGTAATCCTTCACCAATATGAGTGTTGTGAAATCTTTCGATTACACTGACTCTCTTGATCCTGTCTTTGAGCATCGTGAGTTCCTTAATCCCTTTTACGTGATCCAGGGTTCTCCTAAGCCTATATGCAGTCCCTGTCGACTATATGCCGCAGTTATTTAAGCAGAACATGTACCGACATTTCCACTCGACCATTTCGCACAATAGAGTGTCCCCTGGACTCACCGTAAAAAGAGTAAAACAAAGTAATTTCAAAAAGATCGCTTTATTATAAAACTTTTCTAAATATTTCATTGTAAAAGTGTACCACATGAAACCGAAGAAATGTAAACTAGAAAATTAAATTAAAATTACTGAAAATAGATTTTTTCAGACTTACACATAACTGTCCAGCCCCTATCACAGAATTAGTCTATGAAATATCGGAAATTATCGACTATCGCCTATACAGGCAACAAAATCACATTCAAGTTTTACAGCGCCTTTTCAATCCAATAAATATCAATATTCTGAAGAAAAGAGCTGTGAGGAGGAGGAAACTAAACTCCGTCCAGATGGATACTCTTTCGATGTCCAGGTATTTCAGCAGCACTTTTGGATCACCAAAGTGGCAATACACTTCGCCGCAATCAAGAATAGGTCGATCGAATCCGAATAGCGCTAAAACCATCATAACAGCTCCTACTCGAAAGTACGACAATTTCATGATGGCGTACATGAACAGAGGGATTTCGGCAGCGAAGTCGAAACCATAAATAGCGAGGCCCATAAATGAAGCGATCACAAGAGGTCCAACAATAGCACCATTCTGGAATTGCAAAATTTATTCTGTAACTACTTTGCTTCTGCGAAAGAATGTTGTTTTTAGTTACAGTTACACTGAAAGTCGAACCGATCGCCAAACCCATTCCTTCCGCTGTAAATGATGTGGTGACTCCGATAATGACAAACATAAGGAATCGCCAGTATTGTGACGGTAAGCCTGACAGCCAATAAACAAAGCTGAGGAAGATGACGTTGAAAGCCACCTGCAATTTGGGAAGTTAGCACTTAGCAGTGGGATATTGTTAAGTTTTGATCGGCTTTATATTTACCTGGAACGGTATTCTGGATATCGTTAGCGCCAGGTAATACGAGGATAGGTTATACCATCGGTTGAAAAATTCCTTTTTTAATATTTTCAATTCACTTGGATCTGCAAGAAAAGAATGTGTTTAGTATTTAAAATTTTTCATATATAGGAAATTGCATTTTCTGAAAATCCCAAAAAAAACAGAGCATCAGCAGATCTATGTCTCGAAACTTTCTCACATTTAGGGATGGATGACTTAGCTCCAGATTTTAATCTTTAACCAAATAATTATTGTTATAGTTTATTTAGTTTATAGCTTTAATTCTACATTTCGAATACTGCGCCAGAATTATGTTTCTAACATTCTCCCTATACTTTTCTGGTTAATTAGATACTGAGTAAAAAATACTTACAACTTAAGACAGGTACCATACTTTGAGTGTATACAATGACTAAAATAGTTCCAATGCAATACTTTAAATGATCGAACATTCGTTCGCCTTTATTAGCACCGTTCAAGAAAAGGACACCTGAAAGGCATTCAATAATCAGAGAATTTACCTTAATGAATTTTTTTGCTTGTTTTTCTTACCAAAAAGTAACCCACACATAACGTGGTGTATTAATTGAATCCATAAAGCTATTCGATTTCTGCAAATCTTCAGTAACATTATCCTGAGTAAAACTAAGAATTGGGTAAAAGTTGAAACAGTTGGCGTTTCTTCTTGGATTTTCTTAGAGAACAATTTCATTTTCTCCAAGAGAGCTCCACCGCCGAAACAACTGTTGGATCTAGAAAGTTTTGTTGGTTCCATGAAAAGTGTGGTGATGGCATTCGTAAACTCGCTCTCGACTTTGAACTTATCACTGGGGCTGCTGGCACTAGATGGGCTGTAGATAAGCTTCCCATTTTGTACTACTTCAGATAAATAAGGTATGTACTTTCCATCTTCAGAATCACAGATTTCAATAACTGCAATAAGAGGAGTTGAATTGTACCTACCAATCCACTCACTATGCACATTATATAAACTTACTGTAATCACTCGGTGTATAGTGCTTAGGGCATTCTAAACCACCTCGAGATAAAAAAGGAACAAGACTATTTGGTGCTCCTTGGTATACACATTTACCTTTGGCTAGAACGTACAAGCTATCGAAAAGTTTGAGAATATTTGCGGACGGTTGATGTATTGTGCAAATAATTGTTCTGCCTTGTTGGGCCATATCTCGCAATAGCTGTAAACATTGATTGGCGGTGACTTCGTCCAACCCACTTGTCGGTTCATCCAAGAAAAATAAGCTTGGATTGGAAACAAGTTCTAATGCTATTGATAGCCTCTTTCGTTCACCTCCACTAAGTCTATCTGCCGTAGTGCGTCTACAGTGGTTTAAATTCAAATTAACAAGGATATCAGTTATTACGCTGTCGAATGTGTGAGAGTTCTTCAATTTAAGCGCACAAGACAAACGCATCAACTCCTCAACGGACAAAAGTAATTGGTGATGATCTTCTTGTGTGATATACGCTGAACTCTTTTTATTTACTCCGATTAATCCGGTTACACCTGATGTTCTGAAAATACAAATAAAATTATGATCACAAAAAATATTTACTATAGTGCATTTTTGATAATCACACACCAATTAATTTGCAACACGGCAAGGCAATCCTAGCATCGAGGATCACACCACGGTCTTCCAAGCGGAGGTCAAAGCCATACTGGAAACGGGCAGATATCTCAGGTCTCTGCAACCTGAGGGGCTAAATATTGCAATCTGCACGGATAGCCAGGCGGCTATTAAAGCCCTGATAAAACCCTTCGTAACATCTAAGTTAATACGGGACTGAAAATATGAGCTTAACGATCTGTCCCGGAAAAATCACCTCAGCATACTATGGGTGCCAGGCCATAGCAGTATATACGGTAATGAGATAGCAGATGAGCTAGCGAGGAAGGGGCCGTTCTTGGCTCTGAAACCTCTCCTACAGGGATGTCGACCAGATATCTACTCGGGGTATTGAAAACTGGGCAAACAACCAACACCACCGGCTATGGGACGTGACCCCAGTCGCCAGTATAACCAAGGAACTGTGGGGCCCACCTAATGCTAGCTCAATGTCCAAGCTTCTCCGACTAAATAAACCATCACTGAGACTGCTGGTTTCAATTTTGACAGGACATGGATTCCTTAAAGCGCATCAACACAGAATAGGCCGCTCTAGCGATGCCGACTGTAGGGGCTGCGGGGATGAAATGGAGACTGTGACACATTTTTTGTGCCACTGCCCGTCACTCGCGGGGAAAAGACTCAGACACCTGGGATGCTACTTCCTTGATGAACTGCATCAAGCAGGCGAAAAGGGCTGGGAGCATATTCTGGCTTTCACTAAGTCGACCGGGTGGCTGGGTCAGTGAATGGATCTATCCCGTTCACTAGCTACTACATAAGTAGTAATGGGTGGATGAACAATGGGCCTAGCATTGGCCTAGTTCCAGAGATTCCTCAGGAATTCTCACACCCTTCAAAAAAAAAATCCTAGCATAATGAAAGTGTCGCTTTATTGAACAACGTGCAAAATTACACCCTAATTCCATCCAGCTTGTGTCGGTGCAGGAGTCGTAGATATTTGGGGACTAAATAAACAACTTCACGCATCCCAAAAGAGAGCTACTATACCATGCAGAATAAAGCAGGACCAAGAACTTGAATCTTGGCTGGAAAAGACTGATTACTCAATTAAGCTATTGCAAAATTATGTTTGGATTTTACTGAAGTAAGAACAGCGTATACTTGCTTTACTATTCCACCCACGCCCCTCCTTCGAAGGATTTAAGGGGTTTCGAACTGATGGTAGGAGCTTAATCGTCATT
>QYTT01085404.1:96528-127073 GCA_006980735.1 Dasypogon diadema | reverse complement strand
CAAATGTGTCGGAATTTATACTGCCATATTTCGATCATAATAATCAAAACGCAACCAATAAAAATAACAAATTCTATCATAAGAAAATTATTTTTTGCTAATGGTGCGCTGTAAATCTTCTTAAAGCTTTCTTAGAAAGAAAAAAGACTCAGATTGACCACTATTTCGTTACCGCGGTGAGTAGTTCTGTATTTGACTTCTGATTTGCTATTTGTTAATTATTACGTTTTGTTTATTTTGGGAAAGGGTTGTCAAGATATTTTTAAAAGATAAACAAAGCATTTTGGTTCGGACAATTTTATTGCTTTTCTATAATGAGGTGTGGACCTGGGGTAGTGGGTAGCGTTCCTGCTTCTTCCTACAGAGATTCATATGCGAAATCTTCAAGTCTCAAACTTTTCGTTCAACTTGGCATGCGCATGCTAACTTGGCCGACTTGCATGAGCGTGTGTGTGTAGAAATACAGTTAAAAGTTAAGAGTGCTACTTCGCCTTTCCAAGCGTGCTATCTATGTTTCTAAGTATTCTTGGAATTTTCTTCGGGAAAGCTTTGAAAGTCATCCTGATCTTCCTTGAAAAGCAGTACAATCCGTCTAATCTCGTCAAATTTTATGAAACTTACTATATTGGAAATCAAATCAAAATAGATTCTTTGATATAATGGCCATCTGGCAATAAATCTTGACTACTATGTTTGTGCGCATAGAGCAAAATGGAGCAACACTTAGGGACCTTAGCAAGATCATTTATATAAAACGCAAACAACAGTGGGCCCAAAATGGATCCCTGCGGCACACCTGAAATAACTAATTTCAGAATTTATGAAGACAGTTTGCTTGCGATCTGAGAAATATGACAAGATGAAGTTTGCGGAAGAACTGGAGAAATTGAATTCATTAATCCGTTTGGTACATAATTAGCAATGATCAACCGTGTCGAATGCCTTTGTAAAGTTAAAGAGGCGAAGGTTTGCATCCAACATTTTATCTAACACATTCCGTCAATGATGTCAAAGCCAACCGCATTCGATTTAATATATCTAAAGGCACAAACTAGTTCGTCCATCGAAATATTGCTGAAGGAGGATCGGTCTTAGTATTGTTCCTTTTGTGGATGATATTGCGGAAGTAAACACTCACAAATGGCTGCATATATCCCCGAACCTCGATTGTATGGTTTGTGGGCTAGAAGCTTATTGTAGATGTGGAATCTATTATTTGTAAAAGACTTGTAAAAAATAATGCTGATCTGTCCAAATTGCGGTTCAGTATTTTCAAACTGGGAGTTCTTTTTGAATGTGCGAAATTTGAACTTATCATTCAGTAAAATATGACGTTTTTAATGCAGCTTATAATGGTTTGAATAGGTATTTTGTAGGTTTTGACTGCATAAAAGAATTATTTCATTTCATTTCATTTCTTCTAACACATATCGCATACACAAGAAAATTTTTATAGGTACACTTACTTATTCATGACTAAAAAGTGTGGATAGTACATTTAAACTAAAAAGAAACTGAAGACCAGAAATGAAGAACAGAAGCAGAATTCATAGTAAGAAGAAAGATTAATACACATGCAGTCCCCCCCCACAATAAACAGGATGTAAAAGTCATACGATAAGATGATGACAGACAGACAACGCCAACGCCTGAAATCGACGACAGAAGTAGGCAATTGAAGATTAGGGGGAAGATTATTCCACAGGCGAAAAGCTTGGATAAAGTACGAGTCCTCATAAATAAAAGAAGAAGCTAGTGAGGCAATAATCATACCTATCATGAGAATAACTACACGTCACACGTAAAATCATTTTCTTTGGAAGAATCTCTTCTATAAAGATGGCAATCAGCCATATTACTCGATGTTATTTATCGCTGCAGTGTCGCGAACAAGGTACACACCTCCTTCCCAAGAATCCGATACGACGAATTCGTACAATTATTTGTGGGACCTTCTCGGGTCCAGCTGCGCAGAAAATACATGATATCCTATTATAATGGCTGAAAAAGTTCACTGAAGTGGTACCATAATAAATCCTTCCAAACTTATTTGTCGCATTAATTTGACTTCCTGTGATAAGAAACAATTTAACAAAGTATATCAGGCGGAAAATTCTAACCTAGTTCCATTTAATAGGACCGTCCTTCTACTAGTATCCTGGCTAATAGGATGAGCATAAGCTGGAGCGACAATAAATTTTGTGGCTTATATTTCACCCTCGTGAGCCATTTTATCCGGGATATATAAACTTCTTCAGTTGTCTTCATTTATTTCATAAATGATTATAATTATCAGAAGATTTACGTTGCCAGGACCAGAATCCAACCGAACCCAAATGAGATCAAACCACGCGGTGAGTCCCGAAAGGTCAGAGAACTTAGAAACCTTCAAAACGCTTCTCTATCCCAAATATGCTTAGAGTACTTAAAAGAAAGGACATGTGACGTAGAAAAGCTTACGCAGAACACATTCAGCACGGGATGCCTCCCCTGGGAAAGATTCATGTCTATACGAACACCTCAAGTGCAAAGAAATTTATTGCGCGGCTTCTACAGCCTACCTTCAGATTTACCAGACGAGAAAAGGTCGAAAAGCACGTTCGACTACCACATCTGCATATGATTTGTGCAAAAGTATCTCCAAATCCCGGAGCAGGGCCCACCTCACCCCCAGATCCCTAGGAAATAACCAAGAAAAACCGCTTTAGTAAACAATGAAACCGCGTGTATTCTCTTGATTTTCATCGACGGCAGAGAGTGCGAAAGGATCCACTTAATGGATAAGAGAAACCTTCAAGTAAACTGTTGCTGTGGTCATTGCGCACGTTCCAAAATGCCCTGTTGCTCCGTCCACACCACCTTCAGAACTTTATATAGGCAGCAAAAGCTCCCACGGTATTGAAATTGTGATGCATGCATACCTGTCTTCCTCAGCAAGGAGCAACTCCTGTTGCTGGAAAGTAGGCTACTGGAACCTCTTCATAGGGTTAAATTACTGCGGCAGGCTCCACGCGAAGGTAGCAAGGTAATTGCAAACTTGACGGTTACTGAGCAAGCTCTGCTGAAGAAAGATAGAGCCGTAAGCTTGTTCGGTCTGAACAGTTTACTTGAAGCATCCGCGCGGTCAAGTCATTTTCTGCTAGAACTTCGGAATAGTCTGACTCTTGGGTAACGATTCACAGCTCGCGCTCCTTCAATTGGTGATTGGTATACTTTTACCTGTTCAAAAAAAAAAAGAATTAGTTCGTTGGTGAACCCACTTGAAGACTAGTTAACTGTCAGGAGGCGGACAAGGAGTGATTCTTTCGATTATCGCGTGCGGGTCATGTGTGGCGTGGATTACAAATAGTGTCCGGAAAGATTTTCTTTTGATATTTGCAAAATATTTCGGGAAAATGCCCCTCGGCTTTTTGGCCAATGAGTTGCTTGCCGTTCATCGAATTCCAAAAGTTGAGATAAATTCGCGTGTACCTGTGTGGAAGTAATTAAAATCAGGTAGCGATAGCTACATGAAATTGTTTTTCCCGTCTTTTGGTAGTTTGAGTGGGTAAACCTGTCTGCTGTACTAAGGCATCTCGGAGAAAAGATTAAAAAGCTATCGAATGAGCAATTTCTTTTGCAGCATTGAAAAAAAAGCAATTAAAAGTTAAATCAAGCCGAGAAAAAAATTTAAGAAAAATTCAAGTGGGCTGCTCTACTTGAGACGCGTGTGACAAGAAGTGTCGGGTTTTGTTGGTGTTGTGTTGTTTATAAAACTTAAGTTTTTGCGGTTTTCTACCCACTTAATTATGAGACTGTAATAACTCAACGAACTGCTGAATGTGGGCAGACCTGTAAGTTTTTGTTGCCAAAATGAAATACATAAATTACTTAATGGTCTGGAAACTTAGTGGATATATTAACCCCCGGGGGGTACCCTGTAACTTGCTGATATGTTGTTTCACATGGAGCTCATTAACTCCGTGAATTTCGGAATTGTTTGGTACAGATTTAGGGGCTCATTGTGAGTTAACTGAGCGTACATAATTACCTCTATAATTAAAAAATCAATCAAGTGATGTGGTTGGAATTATTGCATTTTTATCGTCGCCTTTCTACGTAGGTGCGCTAAATTAATCGAACTGTGCGTCTTCAATTGATGCCAAAAAGTTCAAATGTTCAATAGGGATTTAAATTACTTACCGCCTTTAAATTTAGAGGAAGTCTTGACTATTCTTACAGATTTTATAAAAATAGTTTTGAAAATTGTCAATAAACGCAGATTGCCAGTCTAAGTCAAATGGAAATCCATATCATTAGAATCTATTACACCAGGACATGCAAACTAATTTTATTTAATTTTCTGACTACAGTAGTTGGGGGTTATTATCGCAAATAACCAATAATTTTGTTTGCTTTGTGCCTGTCCCCAGGGGATTTTGCGATATTATCATCATAAAGTTTACTGTGATTAGCTTTACAACTGAGGGGAAACGTAATAAGTATGGTTTACGGACAGAGTAAGTTCAAGTTTTCTTTATCCTTGCTTTCTTTGGCGACTTGGAAATGGAAGTGTAAATCAGGATACCAAAAAGTACATAGGACTCGCGAGCAACGTATCAACGAATAAAAGAAAGATTTAATTCCTTTCGATCTTTACGAGATATATGTATTCTGATTTCAAATTGGTAATTTTCGGAGAACCTTTTAACAAAAGTAATGGACAAATTTTCCGAACGATTAAATTAAAAAATAAGTGAAAAAACTGAGGTATATGGATCAAAACCTGCTAATTCCAAAAATAACTAAACAACTAACAACGAAATGAATCTCCGAAATTCAATTTTGCTGAACTTATGGATAGGACTATACCAAAAACAGAACAACGGCTCGACTGACTGACTGATTGACATACTGCAACGACAGAAAAATATGCACCTCTAGACTAAAACAACTGTAGACACCAATTTACGAACGTAGAGAGTTCGACACTGAAATCGGTTATCCAAATCTCCGACACTGATTATCGAGAATTAAAACAAAAAAATCTGTAAATCTGTACTGGTAGGCAGAAAAATAAAATCTTTATGATCCTAACCAAAGTGACGATTTACACATTCCCCGCGCGACTGAAAATGAAGAGTTCTTGGCCTCCATGGGCATAAACATGGATGAGGTATGTCTTGATGACAATACCTCCGTTGAGTAAGAAGGATCAGGAGAAACTGGACTGTATTCAGTGAAAACAATCCGGCAAAACATGTTGCTAGAGATTATCTGGAAACTAGTTTCGAGTGACCTGTTTTATTCCCTTATACACGATATAGCGTGCGATGCGGTCGGTCCGCTCGATAACTCAGGTGCCAATGCAATGCGATTTTGTGATCGGGACGGTGATAGAAAACGTCACAATGGCGTTGCCTGGGTAAACTCAATGGAGAATATTGTCGGGGTTATGCTACAGGGCGAGGAGGAGTGGGCGAGGGTTGCCTCCTTTGTGGGGGCAATCCTCAAGCAAAAGGAGAGGGACGCAAATCTTATACGCCTAACGGGGGGTTAGGTTGGCGTTTCTCTAGGGGAAGGGGGGATTGGAAGGGAGGGACACTGACCTGCCGTGCCGGGCTCACGTCGCTCTCCTCTGGAGCCTAGTTTGGGGGCCCTAGGGAGGAGGGATGCAGCGCCCTCTTCCGTTGTAGATTAAGTGTTCCTTTTGGGGAGAGTGGCGCTGATCCTGTGCTTTCGCGGGAAGTGGAGGGTTGGCGCCTCTCTTAGTGGGAAGAGCTTCGTCCTGCGATGGACTGGGGGGGCTCGAATAGCCTAAACAAAGGGCCTCTACCCCAAAGTGATGTCTAATAACGGTTCCAGGGTTGTGGCCACTCGCGGATTGTGGGAAGTCCGGCACACGGGGGGCTAGTCCCCCCGATAGTTTTACGTTCCTTCATTCGCACTCTCGCAGCGAATTAACAGGTATCACGATAATGTCCAGAGAGACAAAATCCAAAAGAATTTATAAAATCTAGAAACGACCTTATCCGGATACGACAAAATCCAGAAACAACATCACACTACGTGAATTAAAATACGCTACGCTTCATTCTGCTTACGAAGAACATTAATTAGCACACTAAGAGAATGCGTTATACATTTTGTCACCAACACCCCATTGTATCTCTACGACATGACACCTCAAAAGCTAAACCTGACAAAGGTATTATCGGACATGTTCAAATTAGCCTTTTAATGCATTCTTGTGAAGAAGTAGGTGCCACTAAAGTGGGTGCTTTCAGTACTGTATCTGCAGTGAGCTCTGCATATTTCGTTATCGATCAGATGCATCACTGACTCTCATGGAATGTGGTTCAAATGAGATGATAAGCCCTGGGGATTGGAATATCTGAAAACTAATTATAGAGTTAGAAGGCTTTTGGTATTATAATTACTGCTCGTTGCATAGTGGGACTATTTTGAGAGCATATGGTAATAAGTTTGGTTCTGGGACTAATTTCGTAATTATGCAAACACGTCATAAAATATTATCCCATGTTTATTTGCCTTGAAATTATTCTCTGCATATAAATTTTCCGATGGCTTTACGGCTGTCTTCATAATTGATTTTTTGTAGATTAATAGAAAGAAATAATATTCATAATAGCTCTACCAAGCTCTTAGCAGTATATAAGGCACCCGTGTCCCCTTAAGAACTGTTTGAGGTGATAGTTCAGTTCATCGTATTTACTTCCAATCTACGGCCAGGCTTATGGTAGCAATCTGGCAGTATATCGTCCTCTTCTATTTTAGTCCCAAAACTCTTGCCACTTACTCAACGTGTGGGATCTTCCCTTTTTGTTGGCTTCTTTCTGCCTTGGTCAAGGTAAGGGACAGTTCATGATCAGCCATCCATATCTTCACCCTCCTCATCATCTGGTCGAGCTTGAAATGACCCAGTTCTGCCATGTGGGTAGAAGGCAGCATTCCATAGATCAGGCCGCAGTATAGACTTTTGTGTTGTCCTTTCGCGTCGGCCTTCCGTAGTGTCGTATGCTAGCGAAAGATCGTTCAGTTAATTTTTGATAATGCAGAGCAGGCAACTGAGAGCCCTGAATGTAGTTCCAAGCGCTTCCAACGTGTCGCAACTTCTAGCGGAATCGAAGGCATTCCTGACGCTGAGAGTGACGAGCAGGTCCAGCCACTGAGCACAGCCGGCGCGCGTTAAAAAAGACCAGAGCCAGATTTTGTAATACGCTTTAATGTAAAAGTGTTCAATAGAAATTCAAACTTATTCAGCTTAGAACTCCATCAGAAGTTAGATCGTCGATGCGATCGAAATCATAGTCTGGCTCAGTTTTGTTCTGATCGCCAAGGAGTATGGGTCAGGCTTTTCCAACTCCACGCCCCTAGCGCTGGAATCCACGTAACCACCACTTCGCCTGCCATTGTTATGATCTTATCTTTTGGGGTGAATTAACAACTAACAAATGTTAGTTCTCCATTCTCAACACAATCGTAGGCGATTTCAGGTTTTTGCGCCGTCACCGTGGTTTTTCCAGGGTCGTGAATCAACACAGCGGCCCTTCCAACGTTATCGTGTGCGTAAGTTGACGACCCTGGTATTGATCCCCAGTTTTGCTTCTGTTAAGCTGGGCCTACAGGATGAGAATCACCAAATGCAAATTACTCTCTAGGACGTTCCTGAACTCTCCGTACTTTTTTAAGCCGGAAACGTGGCTTTTTGTGCCGAAGAGTAAAACCTAAAATCTTAAGAGATTTGTTTATTCAGCTTTGTGTAATAATCGTGCTAAAGTAAATCTCAAATGTTCATGACTGATAATAGGGATATGGACGCAAAATATATTCATGCCATTCCAAAATAATCTCAAGAATGTACTTGTAGGGCTTAATAGCAAAGAAATCTGACTAAATTTTGCCTACAGTCTTATCTCTAGGTTCGCAATTCTTGGGAGGGTATGGATTTCTTGCAAAGATCTCTCCCCGTAAGAGATAGGAAATGTTATGCAATACGGAAATTATTATAGTGGTCTTTAAAGTTCTTCAGACTTGGCTAGCGCTAAAAAACAAAATCAACTTGAACCGTTTAGACGAATGTACTTGCTTTATTTTTATTTATTCCAATATTTAGATACAAATAAAAATATTTTCTTTGCCCTTAACCGCAATTTTTCCATTTACAAACTTTCTCAAACACAACGAAAAATCGTTTCCCAAGAGCACCGTGGTGAGCCTGTACACTTGAAATAAAAATAAATAGTAGCAAAGTTAGAAAAGTTTTCTAAACATTTGTCTTTTCTTCTTCAAGTTTCTTTGCAAGTGACTGTAGTGAGATCGGAATTGCTTTTAGCATGCCACTAAAAGCGTTTGTTGTTGGATGACTTTGGGTCGTCGATGCCGTTTAATAAACGGAGTGCCTTCCCAAGAGAGACTGAACTTGTCTTTTAAATAACGATTCTTCCTGATGAAATTGAAGGAAGGTCCAGGTGGAAAAGACCCGAATCGCATAATCTTTGCCATTAAAAATTCATAAGAAAGAGTTTTCCTTTTCCATTTTACTGTGTAATAAAATTCCCATAAAAGTTCTGACAACACTCCCTGTGGAATAGGAAGTGAAGGTTTCCTCAGTACTTATGTATGTATATCTACTTTAAGCAGACATGCTGGACCTTATATCTCTTAATTGAACATTTATCTATAAAGGTTAAGTACAGCAACATATTTATATCGTTTCAGGTGGCTCCCGTCGAACACACAAAATTTGCTGTGATATCCTTCTCACAAAGGAGGTGTACATCTTCCGCACCCAGAGGAATGGCTGACTTCGTGCTAAAGCCGTAAAGTTTCAGTTAAAATTTTTCGTTGAGTGCTCAAAGCTAACAGAAGACATCCTGCACACCAGACCTCGGTCTTCCCTTTGGACGTCTTTTGTTTTTATTTGAATCAGCTCGTGTGAAAACATCAATCTACGCCATGGCTATGGAATGGATCACAGCTATTGACAAAAGGTGAGTTCAAATGTTCGAAGGTAATTTTTAGGAGTAGCTATATTCTTCCAGGTTGGCAAAGATGTGCTAACATCAAATTACATCCATGTTCACTTAGTTGTTCGCAGGCAGTCAGGTAGAAGATTTCCCTGAGTGGTAACTTCTTTCTTCTAGGCAAAATCCGAATATTACGCAGAGGACACAGCATTTTATCGCCAGAATATTTTTATTAAGATACTTGGAACCTCGGGCAGAAATTTTTTTATATAAAGATGTAACAAAAGCATTTTCCCGAAAGAAGATGTGGGTGTGTTGTTCAGGTTCCTGGTGAATGTGATTTATATTTGTTATCAGTTGTTGGACCCAGTAATAAAATATTAAAGTGCCAGGAATTTTATTATTTGGAACTTTAAGGTCTTAAGGTAATTAACAGTCTCTGGTGGAATATTATTGTGTCTCGAAAAAAGAAGGCAGGAAAATTTAGAGCATTTTTGAATTTGTAACAAAAGGAAGGGTGGACAGCCCACCTTTCAGTTTTCTGTTTATTTTGGACTTTAGGGTAAACGTCGATCCCTTTTTTGTATTTACTAATGTTTGAGCCCGATATGCATTCATAATGAAGTACTAATTTCCATAATATTAAGTCTCCTCCGAGACTACGGAAGGCTGTTGTTTCAGATTTGAATTTACAGCACATTTTGCTCCGCAGTGACCTTACTTTGATTGTGTGTTTGTTTAGGAATTGGTTTAAGTACTTCGTCAGCACATTTAATCTGATCTTAAAGTATTCATAAATAATATAGATCACTTAATAGTACTCAAGACCAATTCATGGCTTTTAATTTGATAAAAATGAAACACTTTTGTGTTTTTTGTGCGCTTTAATTTTGTTAATATCAAGTCTGGAAGGATTCATATGACCATGTGGAGGATTCCCTGTCGCTCCAAGAAGGGCATAAAAAATAATTTTTATAAGGTATTGCCTAAGCTCGAGCAATAACTCTATGATACACATAGAAGAGCTTGGGTGAAGTGAAATTTGTGGGGAAGAGGAGGTTGGGAATTATTTGTGTAACCCAGCAAAGCTAATCTAAAATTTGAAATTAATTTGTATGAACTTTTATTATGCAACATTCCAGTGGTTTCGCAAGTACCATTCTCGTCAGTAGAATTGCCTAAACCTCTGGTACCCAAATACCAGTGGAGTTAAGTGAAAAAGGCACCCAAAAACGCAAATCCTCCCTTCATCTATAAACAAAGTCTCCTAAGGAGGGCATGTAGAGCAATTTATTAACGTTCTTTCTTCAAGAAGTTGCATGGTAGATTAGATATAGCAAGGCACTAATTATTGGAAAACCCTGAATATCTGTGGGAGAAATAAAAACCATTTTTGTTTTGGAATGGCAATAAAAGATTGTTTTGTTCTAAATAATTGAACTGAGTGGGTGCTTCTGTTTGGGAGGTGTGGCTTTGAAAAGTCATATAGCTACGTACTTTAAAGGTTGTTACTGTGTGAGCTGAATGGATACGGTGACCTAAAACGACGGAAAAGGGATAATAAATATTTGTGTAATTTGCGAGGTAATTGTGTTGTTTCTCTTTTGAATTCCTTTCGTACCATCAAGCGCAGATCCAGAGAGGGGTCACGGGAGTCATGACCCTGCCCAAAACCGTGGTTTTTCCTAATTTTATCTTGCAATAAAAAACCAAAAAAAAACTCAGAGTTTTCACGCATTCACTAATTAATTTTTTCCAGTTTTAATCTGCCATAATAAAGTCCTCATTTTGAAATTGGTAAATTTATTTTATGTACATTTGAAATACTCCGCTCAACGCATTTCAAGAAAATAATTTTTTAATAATTACCGTGTAAGTGAACAATTTGTAAAATAAGAAAACTGTATATTTTAATATATCCAACAATTATGAAAAAAGTCATTAAACCTGATTTAAAAGAAACAAATTGTAGTAAAGAGAAATTTTCCAAATTCGTGGGGTCACTTATTATTATTATTAAATTTAGATACTTATTTAATAAGGAAACACAACAACGTCATTTTATATAGCTTTCTTTAATGTTTTGGTACTGCAGTTAACCATTCCATAATCAGAATATAGTATAAACACAATTTATGACCGTGCTCCATGCAAGTATTTTACATGAAGCAGGCCTTCAGTTTTTTGTTCCAAAGTTGAAAATGACATGACTCTAATTAAGGTATAGACCGTTTGCACCCGTGATCCCTTTTGAAGAAGTCTTGGCTTTTAGAAGAAATACACTTCCGGTTAACGCGTCACTAGAATCAAAGTTAAATCTAAGCGGCACACTAGTAAGTTCCATTGATTTGAAGCTCTGGCCTGAATCTGTCCCACGTGTAGATCATGTTGGCTCTTGCAATCTGGCTTCCTTCCAAAACATTCTGTACCACTGTTCTGTTCAAGTTTTTCGATGATATCTTTATGGCGGTCGATGCTAACAAATTCACATTGTTTGTTCTCCTAGATTTCTTTAGAGGCTTCGATAAGTCAGATCACTGTTTTCTCCTAAGGAAACTTTTCACATTTTCAATATTTCGATTTTATCATGAAAACTTCTCTGGTCGTACCAGCAACAACTCCTTAGATTTCTTTTCAGTTACTAACCGCGTCGCCCAAGAGTCAATCTTGGGATCGATGCTGTTTCTGTCTTTAAGGATATTCCTTTCATATGTACGTCGAGGAAGTTCGACGACTTAAATTAATAGAAAATGTAGTTTTACGCATGAATTTAGCGGGGGTCTATCGTTGGACAATATTGAAAATCTGATGCTATTTCTATTTACAGAAATACAATTGATATTTCTTGTTTGCTTCCAGTTATGTTAAATAATAGCATAATTTCTTATAGCAAGTCCGTGAGAAACTTTGGCACTACCTTTAGCTAATTTGATCGGTAATTAATAGTAACGTATACTTTATTGTGGGATTTAACTTGCTGTGGTGGTGACTCCAGTTAAGAACTCAATAATTTAAGTGATACCATCCGTTTTACAACAAACACAGTGAAAATTTCCAGAGATACAGATACTCTTATCCTATACTCGCATCGGTTCTTAATGTATTTCAGCACTGAAAACAGAATCCTCGTTACAGTGTACAGTGCTCATTACTGATTATCTTGCCAGAGCAAAAGCTCAGTTGTGAAAGTTTCTCACACATAAAAGACTAATTACTGATGTGGAAAATAAAATGTACTCTATTCAATTTCTTGTAAATAATTATTACCTGTATGACCACTATAATAGTTGTATACTACCGTATTTCCAATTTTCTCTGGCATTGTTTATGAACACAATAACAAAATTATGAATTAAATTGAATTTTCAATTTGTGTGCAATCAGGTATGATAGAAGCGATATACCTAGCCAGACTATTGAGTTAATTGGATTAATTGAATGTTTATTCACAAATGACCACACATAAGCTATGGTTCTGGGCCTGTACGGGAAGGGGTGCCGTTTACCAACAGGTAATTGAGGGTGCAGAGTTGTGTGCTTAGTGGTAACACTAAAACTAATTAATAGGTAATTTATGGGCATAGAAAACAGAAGTCCACTAAAGATTGATCCCTGAATAGAATCACAAAAAAGGGGTCCTGGTTGAGAGATGTAATCTTTCATTTTCATCGTCTGGTTACGATTTATAAAGATTTAATTAACTGAATTATTGTCGGGTGATTATGAACTAGAATTGTTTGTTTTCAATTCAAGCAAGTTATTTTCTCACGCAGATGATTTTGATTGTTTATAATATTTTCCTTTGTCATTGTTAAATCTACAAAATCAGCTAGAAAAGTTCTAGACGGAGATGCAGATCGCTCATCTTGTATTTGCTATATTTACCAAGGATTGTTCTGAGATAAGGTTTTGTCTCTACTAATAAAGCGAATTTCATAAGATTTGGCAGATTTATATGACATTATACCCACGCTGGTGGTCGAGCGGGCTAAGGCGCACTTATACAGATGTTGCTATATATAATAATTTCATGTCAAAAATTGTGACTTCATTTGCAACATTTGTCAGGTCATAATTTTCCAATCTCCCTTTCCTCAACTTCCTTCCACCTAAGCTGTACCGTGTGCATCATAGAGTTGTCCCTTAGCTTAAGCAATACCTTAGAAAAATATGGTGTCTGGGAAACCCCGATGGGGACCAAGTTCGCCACAGATTTTAGATTGAATTTTGTAAAGAATTGGAAATATTGAAAAAAATCTTAAAATAAAATAACTCAATTCTGAATTTTTATTTTTTATTATTATTTTTTATAGGAAAATGTGTTCTAAAATTCTTCGACTTATCTTTTTTCTGAAAGTATTGAAAAATGAATTCAATAGATCTTTTTGAATTATTAGAAAATCGTTTTTGGATTTTTATTCCGGATAATTTATTATTAAAATATAAGAAGTCGTATTAGAACTGGACAACGTAACTAAATCCTGGAAAATAAAATTTCAAAATACAAAAGTGAAAAATCCCAGAAAATAAACTTTTTAAATTTTATAAAGCAAAAAACATCAAGCACCACTTAGAAGTAATGTGTTTTATATATATTAACAAAAATTTTGCCAACCTTCTTGGGACATGAATTGGATCTGTTGCAGTTATTGTGGGTGCACTTTAAAACTCCTTTTTTCGAGGCACTACAGACATTTTCAATTGAAATTTGGAATGTAGGGAGTCCATTCCAAAAGAGAATTATTGAGCCATGTAAGCCGAACAGAGTTTTATTTTGTTCAACAAATTTACCTGTCTAGGCAACTCCCACTTGGAAAATTACTGAACTTTTCTTCTGAGGTTGCCCACGTGGGCAGCTGCTCCGATTAATGAGTCCTGTGATAATTTCCAGTTCTCTGCAATAATTCTTGGAAATTCCATCCCACACAAAATATTTTCCCACGTCATATTGTCGCTGCTTGTTAATAGAGATTGTTCTGAAAGACGTCTAACCTTAAATTTGCTAAGATGAACTTTCGTTCGTAAAAAGGACTTTCTTACAGGCTATGTTCTGTGTTTGGGACAACCGGTCTTGATTTTATGTCGTCCTTATAAAGCAGTTTGCGAAAATGCGCAACATCCATTACACTGGCATTTTCTAACGCTCTCCGTTCGATTTTCATTGGTTACTCTTAGCAGTGTTCTGCGAACTCTGGTTGTTATTTTTGGGTCCTGGCGAGGAACTCTGCTGAGCTTAGCCAGTTTCTTCGAATCTATTGATAACCCTACAAACGTATGTTTTACTCGGATCGATTATATTTTTGAAATACACCTTTCAGTGAGTCCATGTTGATACAGTCTTTTATGTAGGTCGAAGTGGTACAAGGGTCTACTGGCCAGACGCCATCAAATGCAAAAAAAAGGTCTATTTTTAATTACTGAGTTATGCAAAACTCCTTCTTATTTTCGGAAGCACCTATATCGAACGTACCTACCAAGAATAGTTCGAATCGGGGTTTCAAGAAACTCAAATGTCGAATCAATACAAATTAATAGCGGACTCTAGTTTTGAGTCTGTTCAGAACTGAGTCCACTTAAAATTTGAGTCCAATCAAAATTTGAACCGGCTCAATTTTGAAACCGCTTAAGTTTCGAATCCACTCTGTTTGGAGTTCGCTCTGTTTTGAGTCCGCTCAATATTCTGTATGCTTAAACTTGAGCAGCAAATTTAAAATTGATCGGATTCAAACTTGTGTCGGCTGAAATCTAAAGCGGACTCACTTCTGAGTAGACTCAGGCAGTGACAATATTCTGAGTCCACTCACAATTTGAGTCGATCAAAAAAAGGGGTTGATCGATGAGTCGATTTTTTCTTTTGAGACACAAGTGCCAGGAGATTTTACAAAGGATTATTACTACAGATGGAAAATGGATTATTGCACTTAGAAAAATGCTAAACATCGAAAAAAAATTCACTAGGTAAGCGAATCGGTACCTTCGCTCTCAAGAATAGTATTACACCCACTACCAGCTGCCTGAGTGCTAGTATATACTTACAGAAGTTGTTACAGTATAACCAGGCATCGTATACGGCATTTTATTGTCGACTTAGGCTTTCAAACTTTGCGTATTTCGTCTCTACTTCAAAAAAATTAAAATTATGCATTTGATAGAATTTTACATTAAATTGAACCGTGTGATGAAAAATTTGAGTCTTGTCATCATGACTTATAACAGGGCACTGGGAACTAAAGAAACTCTTACATGCATTTGGTCAATGCACCTATAACTTATCGGTTCACTATCTCATGAAAATTCTATATATTTCCTCTATAAATGCCATCGCAACATAACCCACAGAAGTTCACTTTAAACTCAATGTTTACCAACTCTTAAAGGGGCATGAGGGTGAAAATTAATGTCTCTACTTTGGAATGTTAAGCGAGTGTTAAGTGTTCAGGTTTACCTATTTTATCCTCTTACGTACAAAGGTATATCTATATTACTTCCAGGTTACTTTTGCAGTTAGCAGAAATCTATGCTAATTTTTCGTAAAATCCTGCATTTTACGTAGACAAAATACTTCCTTTTTATTGTTGCAATAACAAAAGCACCTTTCTTTCCCAAGACATCCAAGGAAACCGTTCTAGATAATCCCACTTTTGTGGGAAGGTCCTTAAAGTATCCAAACATCTTTAAGTGGAAAACTGACCCCAACCACGTTCAATGTTGGACTAGGTTCTGAAGTCACGTGCGATCCTATTTACAAGGGCAGTATATCGTTAATATTCTTCCACGGTATCTGATCTAGATGTTTGTAAATTATTTAATAGCGTAAATTTTTTCAGGATTATTAAATGTTATCTACAGATGCAATAGCTAAGAAAAATACCAAGGGTAATGAAATTCCGCGCAAATGCTTTCGTCACGGCAGCATGAAAGAATTTTTTACCAAACTTAACGAGATAACTGAGTAAAGAGGGAATGCTGTTGTGGAGGACTGGTGAAGTCTGGTGAAATAATGGGTGTATAGCCTGTGTACTTTTCGCATTCTCTACATAGCATTATGTCCTAATAGAATTCTGTGAAGCAACCCTAGGATAGATTATCCTTGTATTAAAGATTAGCAGCGAGTTAAAGAAATTTTGATGCAAAATTTCAGCTGTGCGGTGGAATCTGCTGCGTTTGTTGATTCAGATTTAATTAGGATCGTAAATGTTGTTCAGTGCAATCTTAACATTAATTATTCATCTCCATGATTATGACTTATGTACATGTCGGCACATTAGGTTTTGCAATTAAATGCAGGAAGTTGCAGTTTTCATTTAAAATTCGATGTGTGCGTTGCCAAGTTGCAAAGTGCGTTTATGTGAGAGCAAAAGAAAGTTTTAAGAAATTAAAGGATTTAATTTTGTATAAATTTTAGAAAATAGTCAGGCAAATGATAGCAGGTTGTTCATTGCCTCCATTCTGGAAAATATACCACCCGAGACCTAATCTGGTTAAAGCTGCAAACGGGGACCAAGTGACCAATACAGATTGTATCCTGAGTGATTCGGTGTCACACTATAATTCCACCTTGAATCTGATGTCGTCTATAGAAAGAGAATGCCTTGAAATGCCTGTCGGCAGTCTACATCCACATAAAGTGTAACGTGTATAACCAAGGATTTTGTGACTATGATGTCACAAAGCTTAAGAATAATGAAGTTCCTGGGGTCAAAAACATTACTAACAAACTGATAAAAATAGAATCAGCCTTTGTGAATGCTTCCCCTAATATTTTGCATGTATTTAATGACGAAATTGTACCAAACAAATGGAAAGTATCTATCGCAGTTCTTATCTATAAACAGGACGGTAAACTTTTTTGTAGTGATTGTGAGAAAATTTCAAGAAGCAAGCGTTGTGGGTTGCTGGGAATACTATGGAAAATCTTAAATCAGCAATCATCCTCAAACAAAGAATAGCTCACAGAATTTCCAAATAAATATTGGACTGAAATTGGGTGGTTCACAGTTTATTATCCTATTTAGACTGATTTGAATCAGATTTTCTTTCCTAGACAGCTGGACATTGCTCATGTTGTACTCAAACCTAAAAAGTTTTTTGTTCTAGCATTTCTGTCTATCACCCTATCAGTATCTTACATTTCCGTATTAAAAGCTTAACGAAAATAATGGTTACTCAAATCCAAATCTTTTTATCTTATAATAATATGCTAAGTCCTTTCCAGTCCATATTTCGTTCGGAGCATAGCCGTACTAAGAGTTCCTTCTGATTAACGAATAGCCCTCGATATTTCCATGTTTGAATTGCTTGACTCTAGAAAGCTTTTCGATAGCGTTGACCATGTAGTGTCACTTAGGCAACTACTTCATAATTCTCATTTTAGTAGTTCAGCTGTTACAGTAATAAACAACTTCTTTAAAAAACCGCTCCCAGTCAGTTATAATCAATGACCGCCTCCCTAAATTTTGATTGGAGTGTCCCAAGGTTCAATACTCAGACCTTTGCTATTTAGCTTATTTATCAACGATTTGCTCTCTGCTGTCTGTGAAATCACATCTTTACGCTGATGATGTATACCTTTATTTCTCTAGACCTGTTGCTCTGATAGAGGATTGCGTTTATATAGTTGATGAAGATCTTAGTAAAATTTCTCTAACATGGAGTTCAGGCTAAATGTAAAGATCTGCCTGGAAAATTGCGGTGCGCCTTTTGAGATATAAAACTATCTGCACTTTCAGGTCATTACAATGGATCTCCGTCCCAACATTTTCCTTAGGTTTTGATCCGTGTGGATTAGGGAGGAGGAATTACATAATGAAGCATCGAATCCTCCCTCCGTGGAAACGTAAGTTCAGACTCCGAACCAATAACCTTGGGTATATGGTTGCTTTCAATGATAAAAGCGGTAGTCTCGGTGCGCAGTAGCTCAATTATGAATTCGTGATAGAACAGGCGAGAGCTTTCCCCCAACACAGCAGCTCCATGGGTAATGATACTGGTATATAACCAGACTAACATCCGTGGGCTATGTCTTCGGTTTTTATTACTAGTGGCTAGTTCTTCTCTAGGTTGATAAGACTGTATGCCCCTTTCTTTCTGGACACAGCTACCGGGATATCCCGTCTTCTTTCTTTTTGAAGGAGTTTCACCCTCAGCTGATCTGATCCTGTGTGTTAGCTGTGTTATCCCTAGTTGCTGAGAGTCGCATCCCGGCCGCTTGCCTAGCAGCAACCATAGGCAGCAATATTCCTGAATTTCTTTAGGATCATTCCAGGAATAACGCCTCCTTTTCTTCGAAGAAGTTGCTGAGAATTCCTGTTTGGTTGCAGCTCTTCTTACTTATCCTGACTTTCAAAATTTTCCATTTCATCTTTATTTGGATCAACTTGCTTTTTTCCCTCACAAATAACCCTTTCGGCATGGTTGATCCTACTGAGTGCAAGCAATCATCACCCGTATGGCCCTTTTAATCATTGGAAATGACTTAAGTCCCTTCACCACGATAAGGTGTAATGCACGAAGGAAATTAAGGTTAGAAAACACTTTGTTGACGTAAATTATTTATTAAAATTTTCACACTTCATTCCAGGGGTAAACAGAACAGATAAGAGCAAAATTCCATTTGTTTACAGTTTAGCCTACATTTAATTTATGTTTAGAAAAACTGCAATTCACCTGAAATTATAACAGCCGTCTTTTTTGTGCAAATGACTCACTCACTTTACTGTTCCCAATTAAATATAACTTCCGCATACATAAAATCAGATATGCATATTTAGGGACTATTACTCCATGACTCATGGGATATTTATGTTCTTTCATGAACGCGTCCCAATCCCCTTAACACTTTTTGAAGCTTTTATCATGCAAAAAATTTCAAATCCCCCCTTCAAAAGGTAATCGATAAGCCCTTCCGCATAAACGCTTCTATAAAACTGGAGTATATTCAAATGAGAATGAAATGAATCATTACGATGATTCAAGCCACGAAATGGGGGATGTGGAAATTTTCATCAACAAGTTTTATTTTTGGCAAGCATATCTAAATATTTTGAATCACAGTTTGGAACTATAGTGCCAAGGTACATCACTGTCAAGGCTCTTTAAAGGTGAGTCCACATTAACATTGGAATAATGGAATAATATAGTATTACTCCCTTCTAAAAGACTTGTGCGCAAATTTTTGCTAGGAGGATATCAATTTGATTACGAAAACTTTTAATTGCATGCATCACCCTTCTATGTTAAGATGTTGTTCTCCCTTCTACTTTTGGTAGATTAGTTAGGGTAAACGATAAAGTATCTAATTAAAACTAAAAATAAAGTTCACGTCTGGCGCTAAATTTAGAGAGAGAGAGAGAGAGACGAAGCCATTAAGATTGAATTTGCATTCGAAACTTTCAAATCCAATTTGATATACCTAAATAAATAAAAAATGTTGGGGAGTTACAAAGTTTAATGAGTTTCGGCGAGACTGCCTATAACTCTTATTATTCATGTTTTATTTATTGCTTAAATGCACAATTGGATTGAACGTCGTCGATTGGCTTAAATTACCCTGTTGGTCCAACTTTTAAGATTACAGATATCTCTGGATGTGATGATTAATGAAAGGGAGAATGCCGACATGTTCAAAGGCCAGAAAGGAATGATAAATTATCATCGTTCTCCTTATCATACTTAAGTGCAGAAATTTCTGAGGATTTGGACAGACAGCGAGCATTACTCAAATATAACATATTTAGCTTTCATAAGATGTTAAGATTTTTTCTCACATAGTTTAATACCATATTATTGCGAACTGTTTTGTTATTGTTTGCTTATCTTTTCGAACGTGAAAATAAATTTGAAAATTCGTTACGCTATGTTCATAAGAATGCCACCATATTAGAAAAGCTACGGCATATAAATTCAGGTAATGCTAAAGTGTAGGAAAACATTACTAGTAAAGATTTTGATAAAAAAATCCTGCATACCTATACCTATACTTTTTTTTTTACTAGATAATAGCAAAAGTAAATACGTTTACTAGGTTGGCCGATGATCAAAACAAAAATTTCTAGTGAAATTTGTACCTTCTGTTTTACTACCTTTTAGCAACTAAAGGCCACTGAATATTTATTACACTTAATGAAATTCCCTTTGACTTCATTTCAGCAAGAACATTGCCTCTATTTTTGTTTATATGGAGACCTCCAAAACACTTGAGAATCCACCGTACATAACCCAGAGTTATTGGTGTCAGTCTGGCTGAACTGGATTGTCTTTTGGGACCAAGATGTTCCCGGAGATATCAATACCATCACTAGAAATGGTCTGAACGTCGCTCAGATCTGGGTGGCACCTGGGAGAAGTGCGTATATCCCAACGAGTTTAAATCTATTTTGAACCCTGTTCTGAATCCTATCCAGATCTGAACTGTGTTGGTCAGATAGGTACGGTGGACGACTGTGGAGAAGAAAGAAGTTCTTCCCAATCCCCATTCGTATTCTGTAGTTCAGCCGATCTACAGCTAAGATATAAAAATGTCCCAGTGATAAAATACTTGTTGGAGTGCGCGCACCTGGAAACAGGTCAGCGAGCCTTAAGCCACCTGCAGAAATTAGCGCAAAACAGTGCTATCGACGACCTAATATCGCCCACATCAGAAAGCATTGATTACTCTTATCTGAAGGGATATCAAGAAATGATATACGGGGATGTCCGCTTTTAAGATGTGGACAATGGACGACTATTTCACAATTCTAATACGACACTCAGATTAAAAGGATGTGCTCGCAGTAGGTTGGAGAGGGAGAATTACGGCCGACGAAAGCGCGAGCGTTGTGGCCATAGATCAAAATAATGTTGATTTCTTTCTTTCATCACTGCGACTCCTTCCTCTTCCCTAAAATCAAGAGTCAACTCAAAGAAACCCATATTAAGGCATTAGAAGACATTCAAGCGACGATGGCAAGGGTTTAACTTCGGAGGATTTCCGGTACTGCTTTTCGAGCTGGAAGAATCGTTGGAGTCGTTGTGTCGATTTGGTAAATATCCCAAATTCAGTACTTGCGAAGCCACTGGGAGATGTTGCATAGTAACTTCATGCCAAAAATTGTGGGTTAGTTGCAACATTTGTCAGGTTAAAAATTTCTCAATCTCCTTTTCCTTAATTTCCTTTCGCCTAAGCTGTGCTGTACACATCATAGGGTTGCCCCCTTGAGCTTAGTCAATACCTTAAAAAAACTCGAAGAGAGAAAACAGAGTGGAAAATGATGCCACTTAAACTAATCGACACGTGTTTTATAATGCACTTGCACCTTGCACCTAGTCTATAGCTTGCACAAGAGAAAAAAGTTAATTCATAGAGAAATGTGCTCTCAGGACTTTATTAAATCTCTAAATAAAGCTTTTCTCTTCGTGTTGCGATTGTATAAAGTTAGCAACACATGTTGGTGTTATTTATAAATTACTGGACAGAGAGGAGGTGGAATATCATGAATTACAATCGAGCAATTCATGAATAAATAAATCATGTTATAAAGAAGGAATATGTCGAAAAAATTTCTTTAGAAATAAAAAAAATATGAAAGAAAACAAAATATAATCTTACCATGGATTACACGTAAAAGAATCTAAATCCTTCTATAAGCTCGCTATTTTTGTGGACTAGATTAGAAGTAACTTTTCTGTACCTGACGGGGGAGACCTGATAGAAAATTTATAATGAGGCAGGTAAATACCTTCATAAAATATGACAGTGGAAATAAGCTCTGGGAATGTATAAGAGATTGCTGATTTAAATATTTCAAAGTTGTTAATACAAATTTAAACGAATATTGTTATCTGAATGGTCTCAAAACAAATATCAGAGCCGTGAATTATTTCATTGGTGCCATAATTCCGCTCGTACTTTCGACTTAAACTCTATAGAGTACATGACTTTCATTTGATTCTATTTTCAGGTCTAGAAACAGAAAATCACGCGAAAGAGGCAGATCTGCCGAATACACGGTTTGGTTAGGGTGGACGAAGTTAAGCTCATGAATAGCAGCTTGAATAAAATATGCCTTTGCAAACCAATGTATTACGATGCAAGAGCAGGGTACCACGGCTTATTAACGCACATTTTTTATTGATGATGTACAGGGAATGCCCTGGAAGGCACCCTTTCATTTTCAATATCTTCGACTCTATATCTATCGGTGATGAGGTCAGCAGGAACCCTACACTGGCCCTTAAAACAAGGTATAAGCTTTCTACTTTCACCAATGGCTGATTGCTTATACGTAACTAGGACAAGGTCATCTACATCAAACAGAGGGGTTTTTCGACGGTTTGCATCAAACTGCTCTTGTATCTTTGACCAATTTGCCTCCAACAATTATGGGACATCATTTTATTCTGTTGACCCTAACTTCTCATTTACTATCATTAAGGTTAGCATATTATCGCCGAAAACCTAGGGTTCTATATTTAACCCTAGAAAGGATTTTCTTAGTGAACTTGTGAATCCCATTATTAACTACCCACTGGATTTCGCCAATATTTTTTCTCCCAATCCAAACCTTTTGGAATTGAGACGAATGCTGGTACTATTGTTCTGTTAAGGCGATCCATTTGGCCATTCGCAAGTACCATAGCAATCTTGATATGACAAATTGAAATCGAAAGATGATCACAAAAATTTTAAATATTTAATCTGGATCAGTTTGCCACAGTGCGAAATTATCTCTCTCATTGCTTCTACAGTCTGATCAGCATCAGTTTTTTAACAAAAGAATTGAGATGATCTACATGTACTGTTCAAAACGAAATACCACCTTGAAATAAGCTCATAGCACAAGTCCTCTGGAAGAAATAAATGCCGCTTTCCAGGCAGGCATAAAATTAACATAGTTTCTCTTATCGCTTGCTTCAAGCTTTGCGACAATGTCTTGAATTTCAACGTCATTGCACATTGCACTACATCTACGCTAATAGAGATGGATAGAACTGGTAAGCCTGCTACATAGAGTGGTTTGGGACTTCTGACTGAGTTTCGATTAAGAGTCTTAATGATCCGTTAAGATGTTTGATGGAATAATCATATTCACTCAACCTTAAAAGCCATCTGGCTATCCTAGGACAAACATGTTTTTTTTCGAATCAAGTAACTTTAATCTTTTACACTCTGTTCTAATTATAAAATAGTGACCAAACACCAAACAAATACACCCTAAACTTCTGCAACAATACCCTCAAGTTTAATTGTTTTATTCTTTCGTGGTTTTGCATCTATAAAAACTCAATGGTTGTAGTTTCTCATCCTGCAATAGAACAGTTCTTATTCCCATAGAGTTAAGAGTAAGCTTCAGTCTGTACCTCTATTTCTTCCCTATAAAAAGCATATTTATTTTTGGGGTTCCCGGCAACACCTCTGCTCGACTTCTAAAGATGCTAATATTGAACCATGTACGCCCTGAGCAAATTTCTTTTACATTTTGATTGAGCTTAAACCATGCTCTCAAAATGGATTTAATTAACTTCCGGCTATAGAAGTGGTCCTTTGTTCTATTTCTCAAGAGTAAGAAGTATGTAATTTAATTAGAGTGAGCATAATTCTAATTAGGATCAAGTTAAGTAAATTTTCAAGCTGGTGCCTTTCATTAAATTGAAAATTATTTTTTCATTTTATATGGTTTAAAAATCAGTGGAAATTAGAAAAGAGATTTTTCTCGGAAACGCTTGAAAATTACGCCCTAAAAATACCGACAAAGTATTGAAAGGGAAAGAAAACGATGCTATCTTCAGAGATATCTCATTTATGCTGTGTTCTTTTGATAGTTTAAAATAGAAGTTGAAGTCTTCAGAGGGGGAGCACGTTTTTCGTATTTTTTCCGGAAAATTTCTCTTAAGATAATAAGTTGAAATGTCGCTAGTGACATACCTACCCCTTGTGTTTTCCTTTTTTTGTCTTTATCTACAGAAAGGGTAGCAAATTTCCTCACTTTGATGTGTCATAGTGTTTAGGTAGGTGCTGGCGATTGAATAGGTTTACATATACATATAAACTTTGTTTGCAGACAACATCTAGGTTAATGGAAACTCCAGTTCAAGTTGACGGAAAATATGGTATAAATTACATTGTTTTAAACAAAAGAAGCCATTTCTGAATAATTGTTTTCAGAAAGAACAGCAGGTTTAAAAATTAAAAACGTTGGATATATTCTATTGTTATGGTAGTCAAGTATGCATGAAAAAGCATAATATTGTTATTCGAGCTTGTAGTGTAGCGAAAGCTATTGTCAATGCTTTCCACATAGTATTTGGAAAATGTATTGTCCTACTTTTCAAGTAAACGCTATTGTAACGCTACTTATTATTCATTGCTTTGATTAAAATTGTGCTTTCAATTCGGAATAAGTGCAATCATTGTCAATAATATAACAATGGTTTATTAAACTATTTTGGTTTTACCGAGGATTTTATATATATATATATGTAGCTAGCATCGCCCGGGACTACGTTCGTACGTTCGTAGCATAATTAGCGACCAATATTTATTTTGACATCGTGTGGCGCTAGGTCATCACGGTTTAAAGAATTTAAAAAATCTTGATGGTAGTGAACAATATCCGCGATATTGACGCAGGTTTCCCTTCTCCAATTTTATTATTTTTAGGAAAAGATCTTCATTATAGTTTCCGGGTAAATAGACTCTCGAGTTAGCCCATAAATTAGTCTCTTCAAGGACCAATTTTTCATTTGTTGTTACAAAGAAATTTTTTCTTTTCTTACTTTTTCTGGATAAAGAAAAAAAAAACATAATTTCGAAAAATAACTAAAAATAAACTGTGCACAAATGTGACCATTGGTCCTTGGGATCAACTATTCATAAAAGTTTTCCACACATTTTGACTCGTTACATTTTCTACGCATGTAGGACGTGTGTATGTTGTAGTTCTTGTCCTGACAGCGTGGAGGATTTTTAAAATTAAATTTTTGAATAATATCCTGCACTATATTTATTTTGACTTCCGGCACAAACTTTATCCAATTTTCTACCTTCTTTGGTGTGAGTTCCTCGGCCGAATTGGAGATGAACTATCTTTGCTTTCGTTTGATTCACTAAGTTGAATTATCGTGCAGGAAACAGGGTTACTGGTTATAAGTCACGATCCCGTTAAGGGGTTGTAGGAGAGGTCATTAGCTATTAAATGGCCCCTAAGTACACAAGGAAAAACTGAACCATTATCGAGTTTTTTTTTATTCTGTTATTTTTTTAAACAAGAATAGACAGCCTTAAAAATAAATGAAAAAAAAGAAATGTTTGTAACGAAATCTTTTTTAATTAATAGTTTGTGTACATTTTAATATGTAATAATCTGCAATAAAAAAAGAAAATCTCCAAATATTTTTACATAAGGCCTCCGAGTCGGATTTTTGAAATTCAAAATCGCGGATCTGATATACCGGCAAAGATTTTCTAAATGAAAACGGAATGTTTACGCATTGGCGAATATAATGGCATATATGGGGCATCAGTTTTTATGAATTCCAGATGACGGATCCAATATGGCGGTCACATTTTTCAGAGTTGTATGGAGTAGTCATGAAAACATGTACATATATTGTCGCTGTAACTCAAAGGTATCGTAAATCCATTAAAGCAAATTTTACACAAAGGCAGTTTCTTAAAGTCATGATAATTTAAAAATAACAAAAGAATTTCATGTCAAGAAGAAATACCACAGCATGAAAATTCTCAAGGTTTGAAAATGCGAGAACCAAGAACCGTCTAACGAATGAGATTACAAGTTGTTTACATTAAAAGTTGACATTAATTTTAAATTCTGAGTGTAAGAAAATAGCCCTGGGTCTTTCCGTTCCCTAAACTTTAATCTTTCTTTAGTCTTTCCGTTCCCTAAACTTTAATGATTATGAAACGAATTATTTGACCTTTGTGATGATTAGCATTTCTTCTACTAAAAAAACTAATAAAAATATTCATATCCTTTATCAGACTTTCAATACTTGCATTTGTCAAAACAAAGCGGAGAGCTAATGACAGTCTTATTTTCTTTATAGATTTCTTCTATCAAAGGATTAGGATGATTTTTAAGTCTTCCCATATTTCCCCAAAGGTTAGTTAGATATGTCAATAAAAGTATCATATCTGTCCTCTTCATAGATTTCTTTGTTCGAGTAATATTGTATCTATTTTGAGAATTAAATCTCATAGATAGACATCCTATTGATATTTTCTGCTGAAACGTTTTTAATTTACTAGAAAGATCCGTAGAGATTTAAAATTAGTTTAGTGAAAGATTAAGGCTTATGCTTCTCTGTACTGCATCAGGAGCATTGTCACCTGATGTGCTTCTAAAAAAGTTATCTTAAATTTCAGTTGGTGTAAAAATTCCCAATCAATAAGAAGTGGACAACAAATTCTGGAGTACTTTATCTGAAAGAAATAAACAAATTATAGTGCAAAAGAGACAGGACCACTTATCGAACCTTGTGGAACTCACAATTATTTTTGGGGAACACTTATCCTTTATGCACACAAAAAGTTTTATGTTTTCCAAAAAAACTGCAAAATAATTGTACAAGGAAATAATTTATAAAGCACACCTTTGGTCCATACTGAATTAACAGCCTTTCTAAAATCAAGAGAGCAAATTACAATTGAGAATTTCTTTTTTATAACAAACTTTCAAGAGCAAGACAATATACAAATGGGAAGTTGGCAGTGTGGGTAGACCAGTCGCATCCAGTTTGTTAATTTTTTATAATTCTTACTTGAAACAGTTTGCCCACATTAAATAGTAGGGAAATGGGGCTGAAATTGGAATGATGCCTATCTATCTTTATTTTAATGAATAGGGAGCAGCTTAGCAATTTTGTAGCTATGCGGGAAATACCCAATAGTAATACAATTACTAAATGAAATTTGGAGAAAAACAGTCAAGTCGTCCTTGCTTTCTGTCCAAAATTCGATATTTTAAAGAGACCAAAAGAATTTTTATTATTCATAGAGCTTAATGAATACTTAGGGCTCTTTCTGAGAAAAGAAGGATCAATCAGTTGGATACAGAAAATATTGTTAAGGGAGCAAAATTTCCATTAAAATTGTTTCTTGATATAACATTAAAGACTAGGTAGAGGGGGATAGCGACATTTTTCCAAGAATAAAGTCTTATAGAAGGATTCAAAGGGTTCAGCAATTTCTTGCTTGTCAAATATTATTTTAGGAAATCTTATTAATGGATTTATATGTAAGTTTAATAACAATTCTGTATGTACAGTACCCCGCCACCTTATTAGAACCCCCTGTATTTTCATGTCAAATTCAAATTAAAGAACTTTTTAAATACGGGTTTATGTAGGTTTATACTATTAAATTTATTCAAAGATAGTAAAATTCCTTTTACATTTTTGTACGCAATCTTATTTTTTATTACACTACTGATTTGGACGGACAAACTTTTAATGCAACATTTAATTAAATCCTTGATTTCGAGAGCACCGCGCCACATTTCAAGTATATTTTTGAGTAGGATACCTTTGGCGGAATTTGGTTTTTGGTAGTGGTGACACGTTTTAGGTGGAACCAAAAATTTTTAACTGCATTAAGATCAGGAGAATTGGATGGATTTTGCTGTGTGACACTGTATGTTGTCTTGCTGAAAATTTCATACATTTATTGCGTATACTAAGGCAGCGACTTACGGGAGTAGGATATTGTTATATCTTTGCGCACAGTGGCGTCTACGACGTAGAGTGGTCTAGGTCCAGGTCAATGTTGATGCATCCATAAGTGTTCTTCAATACAAGGAAGATGGTATTTATTTTTTGGACGCTTTTACACGATATCCACGGCGGTGGTGAGGGAAGGCGGAAAGTTGATTCATTATCAAATTATCTGGGAAAATACAAATGTGTGATCAGACTGAGGGTGGATAATACCTTGTTCCAGTCATCCAGAGTTAGTTAGTTGTTGGAGATTCAGGGTAATGGTAAGAAGAGTTTTCTTCATTTGGGCGGTCAATCTTGACATTTTCGTCAATTGAGTCGATTAAAGTTTGGCTGCTGTACAACGACGTTGCAATGTTTGTGGGAACTTATTTATTTCGCAAAGTCGTAGAGTACAATTCGAAACTCTTGTAGCCACAATTTGCCTTGTTTTCTGGTGCTTATTCTGAAAGCCTTTGAGCGGCGCATATCGTCGCGTGCTCGTTGGCTCCTTACCAGTTTTAATTTTTTAGAGACTAATTTGGGGTACTCTATTATGGCCCAAAAACAAAAAAAAGCAATTGATCTACAATAGTAGCATCCTAAAAATAAGGACGCTACTGTTAAGGAAAGTAACCAAAAAATCATAGTGACAATATTTTAGGACTTTGAAAAAATCTTCATCATAATACAGTTGTTCAAATCTAGATATGGTCTCAAGAGAATATTTCCTATGCAACAAATTGCAGGCCAACTTTTGAGAAAGAAAATTCAACAGCGATAATGAATTCACTCATTACCCGTATTAGATCACTCTCAGAAAAAAATTTCATAATATTTTTTTCAATGAGATTAGAAGAAGACTAGTTAATCGATGTTTGAGGGAAAGTATATCGAAGAACAAGACAAAAGAAATATACACTACATCTACAACTCCAACAAGAGTTCTTTTAGCCGCATTTTATTTCATACTACAAAGACATAATAAGGTCGCACTTGCAGGACATCCGGCATTACTTCCACTTGACTCGTTTCAGTTCCTTTTCTATGTCTGAATGATAAGTGTGCTTCTTTACGTGGATACAAAAGAAGGACAGAAAATCACTTTACCCAATTTAATTCAAGAGAAACTTAGAATTCACCTTTTCAATTGATGTTTTCGTATGCAATTCCCCAATAGCGCTAAAGGCAATATTGAAAAATGAGGATATTGCCGGCACGTCCATTTGAAACTGAATTTGACCACTCCAAATACAACCCGGAAGTTTGCATTTTTCTTTTGTCAATATTTCAAATGGAGGTTTCTCCGGGTATTTTTCGAATGAAAAGCGCGTGTATTTCTAAAGAGAGCTGAGCTATACAAACAGTCAATTCCATAGACACAAGTTAATATGAATGGGACTCTGAACTGAAATGGCACCAGTATTCGATCACTTGACCCAATAAAACCCCACGAAATTCCATTAGAGGTTGAATGGAGCTGCTGTAAAATTCTGTATAAATTTGCGACTTCACATGGGGACATCATGTGTTTCAGCGAAGCCTCCACACAGCTCCACATGTACATATGTTCAAGTTTATCACTTATGCAAAGCTTTTCGAAAGCCTCGTAGAGCAAACGTGTACATATGTAGAATCTATTTTTTTTTCTCTTAACTTACAGACCGTGTGACAGAAACCTTCGTGATGCCGAACTGATATCCTGCAGATTGAGACGAGTGGAGCCACTATGTCGACTGCCTGGTTCAGCACTACAGCAATTGGCAATGTGCGGTTTCTATGAGGATTTGGAAAAGGGAGTTACACGTAAGTAGATGGATATGAACGTAATTACTTCAATGGAGAGATTATGAGCAAATCTTTACCCGTTTCCTGACAGTTTTCAGGGCTGGAGAGCAAGGACGATTTTGGTATGCTGTTTTAGGAGGTTCCCTTGAAGTACGTTATCATGCACCTGACACCGAAAGCAAGGTTAGTACATATGTTGTACCAAAATAGAATTAATTGTAAGAAACCTTGGAAACACGCGTACTGATGGAAAATTAATTAAAGCTCCCTGAATATTATACTTGGCACACCTCCATAAATATTTATGGTAGGTACCTTATACCTGGAGCCAAAATGCTCGTCATGTAGAACGTTTTCTTCTCGAATGTTCTGCTTTAAATCTAGATATAAGACAAAATCTCATAATATTATATATTTCCTTCTGTTTAAACAGTAGCGATTGCTTCTATAGGGAATTATCGTCTGAATAAAATTGTCATTTCGGTCTGAGATATTATTTCCCGTATATCTCAGGTCACTACAGTTGCTTCTACACCAGACGTGGGAAATTTTGCCGTCCTTCATTCTCCTTCACCACAAAAAAACCATTATGCTATGGTAGGGATTTGGTAGGATAAAGGCAGACATAACATCTTCACCTACCTGTTAAGTTTTCGATTTACAATGGTTTTCCCATTTTACTGGGTTTCTTAGTCTTATGTCGCTCCATTCTCCCGTCTGTGGACGAAAGGAGGTATCAGATTAGGACGTTCCAAGTATTTAATATCATAGACTATTATACATCGCGGTTTACAAACTATTTGCTACTCAAAGTAAGTTTGCTACAATGCGACTTGTTTCAAAAGGCATTTTCTTGTATATATGTTTACATGCCTAAATGAGCTTTTGAATATTTTTGGTCAGATATGATACCACCCTCTGGGTGTACATGCTTCCTGGATATGAGTCGGTGCCCTTGGAATTACAATTACTACGTACGACTATTAAAAGGGAGGAAAGTATATTTACAAAAAGTAATTAGAAGTGCAAAGTTTGTAAAGAGTATAAAGCGAAGCACCTCCACATGAAATAATATCCAGCTGTAAAGCCGAAAAGATA
>QYTT01085404.1:53954-74739 GCA_006980735.1 Dasypogon diadema | reverse complement strand
GGACTGACCATAATGGAGTTATTATTGGAGACTGTCTGTCTTCCAAAAGCCGCTACAATTCAAAATTTGAAAAGATTTAGTACTATGAACTCCGCATTTAAAGAGCAAGCATTTTATCCTATTCCTTCTTTCTTTCGTAATTTGTATTATTAAAATGTTTTTGTCGGTCGGTTCGATTCTAATCGCAGCTGTTCTTCTGTTTATAGAGAGAAAAAAAATTTAGTTGAATGATAACGTATTTTTTTGAAATTTATATACATATTACCTACGCTTACAAATTTTGAAAACATAATTCACGTATTTTAATAACAACACTAATAATGGCGGCGTCTGTAGCTCAATGGGTCTGCCAGTGGTAAGAATTCTTTCTGCTAACAATAGAGGGATCACTAGAAGCAAGGTTGTTGCACTAATTCAGTGGTTCGAAAGTTATATTTAGTCTTTAGATCCTTTTTTTTAAGTATTTCCTATGGCCGAGACCCTATGATGCACGCAGTACAGCTTAGGCGGGAGGTAATTTTAAAGAAGAGGAGGTTGGATATTATAACCTGACAAATGTCGAAGGCAACCCACAATTTTTGGCATGAAATTTTACTGTGCAACACCCCAGTGACGTCACAAATACAATTGTCGTCAGTAGATTTGCACCAACTGCTGGTACCGAAATAAATCACGATACCTTTAGCAGGAATCGAATCCGCACCCACAGTAGTAAATCTACAGAGTTGCGCCTCAGCCCAGACATGTTGCAACATTTCATTAATAAACAGATGGGCTTCCTCACTTGCGACTATGACCACTTCCTCACCTGCGGTTATACCCGGTTTATTCACATTTGTTTAAATATGAATCATTGATTAAATATCTTGGTTTAACCAGTGTTTAATATTTAATCAATTGCAAACAAACCGAGCATTAGTGGATCGATTACATAAGTGATTTTTTAGTGTCTTTAATCACGCACATCACTACCGCAATCAAACTGTTGAGGGTCGTAGTCGTAGCTGAGTTATACCATCTGTTTCTCGAAAAATGCTACTACCACTAGGTTTTCTCTCTTATAGCGAATTTCGAAATGTTAAAAGTATTTTTCAAAATTCATTAATTTTTGCAACCACACATTTTCGATCACATTATTGATTTCGAACATATTTTAATCGGAATCGCTGATGTGTTTGGGATCAAACTCGATTAGTCTAAGTAAGTAAGGATCAGGGTTTGAAGAGTTGTTCCCAAAAAACGACTTATTTTTGCACCAAGTAATTTTGGTGAAACAAAAACCGATAACTCTATTTTTTGTTCTGAAGGAAATCAAAATAAAAACCTTAAAATTATTTTTCAAAATTGAATTTCAATGCGATCGAATTCGATTCCGATCACATCATCCATTTCGTCCGGAAACTGAGCGGAATTATTTTTTAGCGGAATCACTTTTGAGTGAAACTTGGCTGGTCAGAAAGACGATATTTTTTTTTGTTTTTTTTGACATTCTCCTGTTCCCCTTCTGATTCAGGCTCCTGAATCCAGGTACGCATTACCATTCATGTGTTTTCCTTTTCTTAACACATACCAAATCCTCTGCGACCACCATTCGAAACCTTAAGAAATCAAGCATGTCCTTTAGTGGCTTTCCATTTCTTCTACAAATATCTCGGTATTCATACCATGCGATCCAAAAAATGAATAATTACTTTCATTGCCCATTTGTTGTATTCTCTCACAATATTTGGACATGGTACTTGAATAAACTTCTTCTCCTCTTTACACCATCGTTGTACCTCATTTATTGGATTCCAACGAAATAGAGAAGATGCTAATATTATTGCAATTTTATCGTCAGAGGGACAGAACTCCATAATATCTTCCCTTTTCGTAACTTTTTCCTCGGTCATGTGTACATCTTTGATGCGATTTTTCATTATTATATCAGTTCCATAGATTCCTCTTTTCCAAAGGGGCGCCTGATAAATTTCAAAGTCAAGTACTAGTCCATCTGGGGTCGTTAACACTTCATTTTTTAAACCAACTCCTCTAGGTTTCGTTTGGTGAGATTCGTCTTACGGGACAGCGACCAGTAAACGGAATCATCCTTTCGTCAGCAAAATAACTTCCATCCTCTTCTTCAATAATGGGCTGAACCTTCCAAAAAACCTTATTTTCTTTCTGTGTATCTGGTACAGAATTGTAATCACCTAAATGGAATGCATCCCTCAGTTTGAAAAATTGGTCCTGGGATTGGTCGGGCATTGGAGGCCAGAACTTCTGCTGTCAGTACACACGAATCTGTGGGTACCGAACGCAACCCATTGTAATGTGCATGCCAAAAATATTTTTCTTCCTTTCATTGAAAGGTAGTACCTTTTTCTATCATATATTTGTCAGCGTTTTCGAAAAATCATTGTCGAAATATTTTTCGAAGTAATTCATCTGAGTTCGCTCTTCCTCTTGTCGGAAACATGCCATTTCAGTTGCAGTATGATCTTCAATATTAGGATTGAAGGGAAAATATTGAAATACAAACTCACTCGCAGAATTGTGCGTGCACGGTCTGAAAGGGATAAATGAAACATGCCACTAAATACTATCTGTGTTACATCGTACTGAAATTATGAGTTTTTATATCGAATGGTAATTTTGTATTTTGTATTTTATGTGTAAACACATCAACCGCACTGAAATAAAGATTTGGAATGACGTGCATACACGTCCGGACACAGTTAACTGGTTAAAATAACTGCCAATTTTCTCTTCCCTCTTACTACTCCAGTCGAAATTGTGGATTTTAAATTATAGGGTAGTTTCATCATCTCAAGCGCCCAGTCATTACATCCTCATCATGTCTCTAAATTTAAATCACACTTTGTGACAAATATGACATCTTTTCCGAGACGGATTTTTACCACCTCCTCAATTGTTATTCTAATCTGCTTCCAAATTCCAGTTTCCATTGTTTTAGTTTCTCAAAGTTGATAAATTTCCTTAGTGCTTTTCCGCGACGCTTATCACCTGAATACAAAGAAGTTTGTGCTGAACACCATTTGCATAGGCGATAAAATCACGAGCTTTCGCTACTTTCTCAGCCCAACCATCGGAGTGGCCTCCGTACAAAGAGCGAGGCATATCGGAAGATTTTTCCAAAGTTATGAAATCATCTGAAAAGTACAAACAAAGCCCAGCCATCGGGTTCTTGCACTCGATCGTAATCCGCCGTAGAGAGGTCTTCATCATAATTACCTTAATTACCAAACAAAGTCGGATGGAAGAACCTTTGGAACCGCCGGTGGCCCGGTAGTAGTTACTCGGAGAATGGAATATGGAAGCCAGCAGCCTTGTGACTTTTTAGTCGCGCATCGTATGCAACAACTCGAGTCACAGTCGTGTTACACCACTGCTTCAGTCTTAAGACAACTTACTTGGCTCGCCATCGACACCGTGTCACCATCTTCCGATTACGTCGCAGGTGAGGACCATGTTTTTTCCGTGCTCGATTTAATGCACCTGAGATAGAAACGTGCACATCCAGCCAACTTTTGATTGTGCTTTGTTTTGCGTATTTCTTGGACTCCCACTCACCGCACCGAGCTTTCGTTGGCTGGGCATTTTCGCGATCGCAATCAAACTTTAAGCGGTTGACAGTGTCGAACTGATCGAGGATCGAGTGATCGCGGCCTTTTCCAGTTCACGATAATCGCATTGTTCGAATGTTCTGCTGATTGGAAGTCGATGCCGCCCTTTCGACACGGAAGTGATTTACTATTGCTATTTTTAGTGTCAGTGCTATTGTTTACCACCTCCGTATTCTGCTAATCAATACTGCAATGTGGTTGCCCCAGAAAGGGGAGTACAACGTGCAAAAGTCGTTCACACGCAGAGAGAAGGTATGAAAAATTGTGTTGTGGGTGGGGATGACAACAAATTGATAGCTGCCCCAGAACTAGTAAAAAAGGTTAATTACAGCTGCTGTGTAAATAAATAAATAAATAGCAACGCTCGCCAGTTCAGACCTTGACAATTGAGTCGAAGTGGTCGTTGTTTTGTTTCCATCTTGGAGTGTCGAATCTTCGCATCCATCGATCGGATTAATGTCACTTTAATAAATTTGTCAAGCGAACCATTTCGCGGAATTAAGCTTCAATTAACTGGATAGGCGTCGGCAAACAAGTAAAGTTCGGACGGCTGTTTCATTGGCATTAGCAAGGAATTCCCAGTTACGACGGGTTCTTGCACTTGCAGCATTGAGCGTGCAAAGAATGTGGTTTTATTGCCATGTGTTTTGAGATAACGCCACCATCGCTTGCTCGCGGACATTTATATTTGTACACTCTGACAATGATTGCCTTTTATATGTGACTGGAATATTTACATTGAATAAATTTTGCATTTAAAATCTGGTTTCAGCATAAAATTGTGCTAATACCATTTAACAAAAAGTAAATTGGAAGTGTCCTTGGATATGGCGTAGTTATTTAAAACCATTTAATATTTGTCGGTGTTCTCACTGCAAACATTTTAACTCATTGTTGTTTGCCAGTTCCGTAGAAATTTTCGTTTGTTAAAAAAAAACGTTGCAGAAAAGTACCTTTTATTAATAATAATAAAAATTGCAGTTTTTTTTGCTGTAACAAATATCTTTGGTGATATGCAGACACAACTCTTGGTGAAACTTATTTCCTCATAAAAGTTGGAGGCGTTTCACTAAATAATTATTTAGGTATTCCGGTTTCTTTGGCCAAATAGTGGGGTTTCTTGGAATTTTATCTCTTGAAAAAAAGAGATGTTTTTAAATTCATAAAAAAGTCAGCAAAAATATATTTTCTGATGCGATGATAACGTCATTCCGGCAGTCTTGATATCTTAAAATTAAAAGTAGGGTAATAATAATTGTCATCTAGACACGTCATTCTCGCAGGAAGGGTTTTATCTTTTTCATACTTTTTCCCAGAAGTTATGGCCCGAAAAAATATTAACAAAAACAAGATTGTCATAATTTCAGTCCAAACGATAACCACGGGTGTTCTGAGCGGTTCTGCAAAATTTCGTAACGATCGGATCATTACATTTTTTACCTTTATCACGTGTGCCAGAGCCAAAGCGTGGTTTCGAGAAAAACACTTTCAAAGTTTTTTGTTTCTTCATATTTCAGAGTGAATAACATTTTAGTAAATTTACTTACCTTGCTCAGTAATAAATTCATGCCAAAAATTGTGGTTTACTTGCAACATTTGTCAGGTTAAAATTTCCCAACCTCCTCTTCCATAATTTCCTGCCGTCTAAGCTATGCTGTGTGCATTATAGGGTTGTCCCTTCGACTTAGGAAATACCATAAAAATATCATTGGTTCTTATTTTGGGTGTAAGTACCTGCACAGCGCTCCATCAAGTTATCAATTGTCAAATCTTTGTATATCGGTCGAATTGCTGTCAGTATTGTTGAATTCCGCTTTCCTCCGCTATCAGCAGGACAAACTTAATGTTTTGGATTGCTATCAGTGAAATTCCTAACACATACCCATATTGTTTCTCTTATCTTCCCTTTGGATTCGGCATTTCTTCTGATTGATAATCCATAATAACTTGTAAGATCATTAATTATCTTAGCTCTCAACTTTCCAGTTCTTCTTCCACTCAGTCCTTGGTGGATCTCTTTTAGGTTCCATAATCTGGTACTCGTTCACTTTTGAATGTGTCCTACGCATTCTTTTTTCCGAACAAAACTATCTGCTCCGTAGGAATGCAAAAATCCAAAATCGATTTGTACGTTTTACTGCCTCCGTCTCTGATGTATGTCGTGTTTTTTATTCCGCATTTTTGCATTAATCTGCTGAACACTTCCTTTGTAGCATCCACTTCTATCTATTCTGCTGCTCAGTGATGGTTTGCCAAATAGGATTTTGCGTATCTGTCTTTAGGCTCCATACATTGCATCCTTGCTAAAAGCTGGATTTGACTTCAACGTCAATGAGTTTTTTAGATTCAGCACGATTAAAGTTGAAACTCGGAATAACGAAGTGAATCCCCTCTTTTTCCAGGTGCCATCACCACTTACTGTCAATTCTTTGTCAAGATTCCATTGCGCAGCATTAGCACCCCTTTTATCTTGAACTCTTTTTTTTGCGATACAATTTTCGACATTTCTGGAAAATCTGAAAACGCGCACCTCAGCCCTCAGTCCTCTCGGCCACCGGTGTGAATAGATGCTATAATTTCTTTCATTTCACATTGGCAGTGCACATTTATTTTAAATCCGAGGCCAGGAATTGATGTTTCGCTAAATTCCACAGGATAATGACAATCCTTACAAACGCGGTAGCTGCTTATTGTGGAAAACACCGAAAGGAAGTTAATTATGCGGTATCCTTGTCCCGGCAATAGAGGATAATTGAAAGTGTTTGATTTTTGCAATTTCTACACTGCTGTACTTTTCGATGGCATGTCCTTCTAAAGTGTGTAACGGTTTCTTTGAAATGGTGTTTTTCGTGTCTTTTTCCCTTCTCTTCCTCCTTTTCTATGCATTTTTCAAATTTATTCACAATTTTTTTGAAATTTCAAACTTTTCACTGCGTTACTGTCGCAACTCAATTGAAAACTACTTCTCAGCAGTATTCACTTCCAGGAACTACTGAATACGGGGCAGTTCTACAATTCAAAAAAAGGGGGCAGGTAGATATTTTCAGATTTATATATATATATAATTCCGCTCACACTGAAAATTTTTGTAAGGAATTTTGGGATATCCGATTTTTCATCCATGAAACCGGACACAAACCTCACGACGATAGGTTGTGCAAGAAATCAATCAAATCAGTCCTAATCAATTTTGTACTTATTTTCTATTATGTATTTCCCCATATTTGATTTGTTACACCCCATATGTTCCCTTAATCTAATTTACAGATTTATTTCTGTTTTTCTATGTATACAGCGTCACGTCAATTCAACTTATTTTAAACGCTCCACTTTTTCCAACTTAACTACAGGTTTCAGTTTATTATTCGCTGGCAGATTTTTTCAAATGTTTTTGTTTGTAAAAGTTGGCCTAATGTTAACTTTCCGGAATAGACTTTTTTTTGATTTATTGAATAAGTTCGGAACATAAGGCATTTTCTTACAAATTCCTTGTTAAGTAGTATTGATTGGTTTGGAGTGAATTTTGGAAAAACTTTTTTCTTTTTGTTTGTTTTTCAGGAAGTTTTTTTTTTCAATTAACATTTACCTTGTGTAGATTTAAAAGAAGTTATCTAATCTAGTCAGAAACAGTTGTGCAAGTGGTTAGATTACAATTTATATTTATTTTTATAATTCAGGTTTTTTGGTATTTAAAAATTCTAAATACTTTCGAAGTCAGCTTACGTGGGCAAAAAAAGAGAAACGACTGTAGTAATAAACTGGCTCAATGCGGATGGATGGGTATTCACAAAAGTAAGCTAAAAATTATAGGATTATACAAATCATATCATTTTATTGATGTTGATTGACTGCTTTAGAAGCTTCGCTTTCGCGAGAGAAATATTTAAGTATTCTTTTTGCTGTCGACCTAAATGTATAAAACCATCTCGCGGCAAGCTTTTAGATCAGTAAACCAACATCAATAAAATAATGTGAATTGTTTAATTCTATAATTTTTAACTTGCTTTTGTTATTATCTATTCATCCGCATTGAGACAGTACATTTTACTACGTTTCAGTACGATTAAATAAAAGTTCCCTAAGATATTCAGGTTGGGAGAATTAGAAATGCTCACCCCATTGACAAAGAGAGAGGAGGGATTTACGAGTTCTTTTTAGAGAAATCAGACAGCTTTGGGTTTTAGACACATTAAACTCGATACGATTCGCCCTGCTTCAGGCGAGAATTTTATTAATGTCGCCATTTAGTGATTCAATCATGTCTGTGCATGAAAGAAAGAAAGAAAAAGAGTGGGAGACAATACAGAATCCTGTGGCACACCGGCATTGATATTGTAGGCATTAGAAAGTAACTCGAATGGAGTGGCCAGAAATGAAACTTCCAATTAAAGTAAGAAGGAAAGAGTCGAGACCAAATGCTGAGAGTTTGGCTAAAAGGACAAAATGCCAAACTCTATCAAAAGCCCTCGAGACATTTAACGCAATCATCAAATCGCTGGTTGATCGTCCGGACCGGGAACCATATTGGCGATCATAAATCAGGTGAAATATCTCAAGGTGCCTTGCTAAAAGTTTCAAAAACCTTTGAGAGAATCGAAGTGATAGCTGTTAGTTTATAGTTAGAAGGATCGCACGCCACTCCCTTTTTAAGAATTCAGTGAACATGGGAGAGTATCCATAAGGATCGAAAAATACTCTTTAGAGTATGATAAATAAATTTACCGTGTAAATCAAGTCGGAAATTAAGGATAACTTTATATTAGCGTAGATTCTAATTCAATTCATCATTAACATACAGAAATAAATGCACGAATTTCTTTATCTTCACCCATTATTACCTATGAACTAATATTTTAAATTGTTGTCTGGGTTGATTTGACGTTTGCTCAACAGTAATAATTATACAGTTCATTGAAATTACAAAAGAGAGGAGTAATGAAAATTGTATTTGTTATTTGTGTAATTATTCGCTCTTAAATTTTCGATTTAAAAAGTAATTGAAATTAAAAAACAAAAATTTTTCTCTTTTTTTCTTCAGTACAAAAACGGAAACCGAAAAATTGTAAGTAGAGATATTTGCCTTTTGTTCGTACAAAATTTCTTGATCCTCCAATAAAAATAAAGGTTTCTAGAAGAGCTCTTATAAAGCTCAACTCTAATCTAAGGGTATAATGCTTCTCTATTAAAACACTGAAAAAATCATGTTTTATCAATATAAACATATCATTCATCATACACAACTGCCATCATCGTTATCATCAGAGGTCAGTGAAAATTGGTCGGTGAAAACTGGGTACCAATGAAACTTATCTCGATATACAAACAACGTCAGTGGAGTTAGTTGTGTAAAGTTGGCATATCTAAATAAGAATTTCAGTTTTTATAATTATAATCGATTGCCCACTATTTACCCACATTTGTCCAGCCTTTGAAAAAATAAAAAAATTGGACTTTTTCTTGGTCAGCAAGTTCAAGTTACAAGTTTGTAATTTTTCATACATGAATCGATTGTCCATGATTCAAGCTCCAAAATATTATATATAAAAATAAGTATTTAGAAAAAAAAATGTTTTCGCTTTTCGCTGCTGTTGGCTGTAGCTGTACTGTTTCGCTATTTTAACCCTTTCACTACGACGCGTCTATAGTCGCTCTCCTCCAGATGCCGCTTACGTTCGACGGACAACTATAGTCGGTTTTTTCCTTACAATACGACTTACCCGGGAGTTGTTATTCAATGTTTAAAAGTTTTATTATGAAATTTCTTTCACAAGGCGAGACGAAGACAATCCCAATACTGCCGCTGCTTGTCGTGTCGTGTCGTCAGTCGTCAGTGTGAACTAACCCTCAGTTTCATTCGAACGCTCGCTGTCGCTATCGCAGCTGAATAAATGAAATTAAACCCTGCACTTACTTAATGAAATCGTTGACAATCGCCTTATGCCTACAAATGGCAAATTTGTGACCTGAGTCTGCAGGCCAAGAAAAAGGTCAATTTTGTTTTCTTATTTTTTATCTTGCTCTGTTGTTGGTTTGGTTCCCATTTAATTTATATTCAAGTAATAGTCACAAGACATATGGGCCTGCTAACTTTCCCCGTCGTCGTACTTCAGTTGCATGTTGCTTTACTAAGAGAACTCTATTAGAATAAAGTCATAAAATATTGAGATTAAATTTGTTTAACTTCAATACAATTCAAAAATAAATCAGTCACATTTTACTACATATTTTTGCTCTCATATGTATATAATTTTGTCCTGTTATTTGAAAGAACCTTCTATAAACAAATTTTATCTTTACTTAAAAATCTGATTAGTGATTTTTAATAATTGCCACTTTGTTATAATTTCATTAAAATTCACAGCAGGTGCATTTTCTTGCGTTTAAAAAGTATACTCGGCTTCGCTTGATTTTAATTACCCATGCAGCTGCCCATTTTCAGAATAAAATTCCGCGGTTTCCACGGTTAGAGTTAAAAATTACTTCTAAAGAAGATATAAATTTGCAATTTAAAACGAAATGAAACTAGTTCTGCTGTGAAATTGGTTCCAGCTTTAGATTGTGATGAAATTTTAAAAAATATCAGCGAAATGGAAGGAAGCACCTTTCATCAATTGATAATTGTCCTTATGCATGGTATCCCAGCTATAGTGACCGACGTTTAGGAGCTACAACTTTTCAAATTCAAAATTTTCGAAATTTGTTTTACCCTTTTTTCATATAAATATACAAACTCGATAAAAAGCTGTAATTAACACTTTTTTTACATAATTTGGAATCCACATAAATTTCCCTTTAATTTGATATAAGGCATGTATCCACCTACCTCCTTCCGTTTTCGAGATGACCGGTCCCGAATCCGACCTTGTTCTACGTCCCTTCATATGAACAATAACAAATTCCTAGAGCGATAAAAAAAGAACAGGATTTGTAATTGTAAATGAATTGTAATTACTGGATTTTATTGCGCTATCCTAAGTACATTCAACCCAAACATTTTTTTCGCTTGTTATATTAATTTTCACTGTAGTATTATAGTTGTAGACTAGCAAACACGTCGCAATCGCAATATATAATACATATTATATATGATATAATTGATATTTAGAGGAATAAAAATGCTTCACGTATGCATAGTTCCGTATATATATATATATATATATATATATATTGTAACTTAATGCAGGATTATTAACTGCAATTCTGTTGTATTTTTGCCGATTGTATAATTTTCGTACCATGTTTAGGTAAAATTAACAAAAATTGGTGAAATTTCGTAAATAAAATTATCACTAATAGTAAGGAAAATATGTGAAACTGTTAGCAACAAATCTTACACCATTGAAAACAAAATAAGATTCGTTAATAATAGTTAAAACTTCAGATTGTGAAGCTCTGGTGTAATCAGTAGTAATTGCAATTACTTGTAATTGCGATTTTATTGTAATTACTGTTTAACAATTAACACATGTAAATGTGATTACTTTCTGATTCAGTTACAAATGTAACTCTGCTGAGAAGATGTAAATCTGCTAATGCCCGATAAAATGAGAAAAAATTAGAAAATGATTTATAAGCGCAGTTGGTGCTGCATTCGCTGGCACTTTTCGACAGTTTTATTGTATTCGACCTGTGGAAGAGACCATTACACCAATTGAGCTTCGAGCGTTTGTAAACATCAAACTATCATTTTTTACTCGTTTTTTCGAACTCTTGATCTATTTTGGGAAATTTTGGTCCACCAAACAAACAAAAGAATTCCAAATTTGAAATGTAGCTTCTTTCCAGGGATTTTTAATTTTTTCTGCTATTGCATTCCAACAGATGCGACTCGACAAAATTAATGTTCCGTGGAAAATATATATTCGGAAAAAAATGTATGATGTAATCCCATGCTCTGTTAGTCAGCTTAACCAAAACTGAGCAAAACTACAGCTTTATGACCTTTGACGTATATATCTTGTATCTACATATGTCCACTACCTTTTTAATGAAACGCGATAGTATTTCATATTTTCCGACGTTCTTCTCTGCGCTGTGCACAAATTGTTGTTAGTGAAATGTGGCCATGAGAAATAATTAAATTGTGTACGCGCAGCGCAGCTGGGGCTCCGATGTATCTATGAAGCGCTAAAATTAACAAGATGAACTTAATTTCAATAAAATTTTAATAAGTGCATTAACTTTTTTATGGATGAAACATTTTTGTGGTTATTTTTTCCAGATTCCTGTGACGTTGTGTAATCTCGGTGTGGGAGCAACGTTTGGTGAGTCTATTCTTCATGATCTTCCAAGAGACAGCACAGTCGTTACTAAGACAACATGTGAACTCCTTCGCGTGGAACAGCAGGATTTTCGATTAATTTGGGAGGTAGGTAACTTCATTACACTTGTTATTGTTATCTTACGAGTATTTTAAAATATTTTCCAACTCCCTCAAATTTAGGGCTTATTAAAATCTTATTTTAGGGTTTCTTCTTCATCAAAATTTTGTTCATGTTTGCGCTAGGAATAAAATAGATAAAATTTCTCTTGCGTGAATCACCTCTTATCTCTTGTCGCCTTTGCTTAATCACGGTTTTACATTACATGAATGTTCGCCGTAAAGTAATTAAAACACTCTTATTAATTAGATTAGTCGAGGTACAGCGGTGCGAGCAAAGCTGCGGCTTCTCTAAGCAGCGAATATAAAATTGTTACTTTTGTGTCATGTGGGAGTGTACAAATTTTCCTCTTATGTTCTGCCTAAAGTCATAAAAGTATTTCATGCTTAGTTCAAAATGTCTAGCGCTGAGTAATTCATTTAGAAGCAAGGTGGAAGGAGATAATGTTTCATTGTCAGGATAATTAATTTTTATTGAGATGTAGGAAGTGACGATTGATTAAGAATAAGAAGGTTAAAGCTAAAGTGTTCAAATATTTTCCGTTTTTGGACAATTTCACTTTCAGGGCTATTATACTACATTCGCTCTGTGAGTATACAAAATAAGGAGTATCCAATTTACCTCCGAAAATTTTATAGGTTACCGAGAATCGATTTAAGAGGTTATCGTCTCGTCGTTAATAAGCTTAAAAATCTTCCATTGGACCTTATTCAACGTGGACAATGTAATGCGTCCTTCTCCTGTGCAAATATATTAATTCAATTCAAGTCTGTATATGAGACTTACAAATGAGTGATAGGTTAAATGGTGTGAAGTGTTTTTTTACATCAACACAGAAAGCTCAAACACCTCGTTGTATTGCAATAGCTAATATGTGATCCGTCCAACTAAACCTATATGTTGTTTAAGTTAGAAGAGTTTGAAATGCTCACCCTATTAACAGAGGTGTGATGGGGAATTTGGAGTTCTTTTGTAGAGATATCAGACAACTTTTCTGTTTTGTATGTATAAAATTCGACGCGATTTGCTTTGCTCCAGACAAAAATTTTAGCGATTTTATATGAATATATTTTTTTTTACTTTTAATTCTTCCACTAAGATTAAAATCTAATTTGATTCAATTAAAAATTTCAGTCCGCTCATATTTAATTTCACTCAAAGCTTGAGTTCACTCAAACTTGATTCGAGTCCGCTCAATTTTTGAACGAGTAATTATCGGCAATCTGTTCGAATTCGTTTTGTGTATTGTGAGGGAATGGTTGATTACATCCTTAATTGTGATGAAATGTAATGAGTGACTTTCACATTTGAGTTTAATTGCATTGAAAACCATTTGTACTTTTACAAATAATATTGCAAAAAGTACACCTTTTTAATAAACATTAAAACACAATTTTCTTACCTTTTTGTAGTTAAGTACTTATTATGTTAATATTACATTAGCAAACTTTTGACTCAAACGGATAACAAAATTAATTTAGATCTTAAGAATACAACAAAAAACAAATAGGAGTATATACAAACCAAGGCCTGCCGGAAAACTTCTCCTTTGTTTCGTATAAATATTTTTAATTAAAGTATTGCAAATAAATTGGATTACTTCTCAATAAATCATCCCAATGATTATTGATTACCCGTTGGAAGTGGGATAATGGATACAAATGTAATGTTTCAAACCAGCCAAAAAGGAAGCGGCATGGGATAGCGTACCCAAATATTTACTCCATCAACTCTTCACCATTAAAGTTAATTGGCATCGATATTGGAATATCCTGAATTAAGACTCAACCCAGTATATTAATTATCTGGTCTGGCAAGAGGAAGCATGGTAAATGGAATCCAACTCCTGAACAACTCCATTTGTTGCCAGTATTTTACGGTAATTGCAGTACTATAGGCTTTTTAGCGGTGTGTACAGAAACACCACATCTCCGGAAAGAATTCAATATAAAACCTTTTATTGTTAAATGCATTGAAAATCAATCACCGCAAATGCAATTAAAGTAGTCAATCACTAATAAATCGACAGCATGACAGAAAGTCAATGGGCGCCTTGTCCAGAGGAGCAAATAGTTGAAGTAGAGACGATACGGCCACACGGTCGATGGTGAATATTATTATACTTTTATAAAAGCACTTTACTTCCAGTCGATTCTTCACTAATTAATAGCAGGCAGAATTTTTATTGCAAATGGCAAGAAAATTGTGGGAAATTACACGAGTAGCTTGGACAGGAAATTAAAAAAGGAGTGAAAGGAAGTCTAATTGAAATTGAAATGTTCATTTCACAGGATGCGACATTTTTGCATTAATGCACTGGCACCTAGAATACAGAATTCAGGAAAATTAAAACAAAAAGTCCGGATTTTATTGCAATTAATTCAATGAGAGTATTCACAGAATCGGATAAAGGCCAACAATTTTTGGTTTATTTACACATTTGTGGTTAGCTTATTGCTTTTGTCATACATTGATTGTCGCCCGCCACCCTCACTTCTGGGTAATGTATTTAAATAGTATGATTAAAAATTTTAATTAATTCCATATTTACAGAGGCATTTACAAAAAATACCATGTTAATCCTCGAATACATTTTGAATGCAATGGCTAGATGTCCTGGTTAGTGGTAAGATACCATTACACACGTCCTTCGCTATGAGTATAATGTTAATCGGGAAGATCAATAATCTGAACACACTGTTTACTTTTCCAAATAGATTTATTTGCGGCAATTTATAATTTTACTTTGTGCATGAGGACAGAATATGTAGAAAAAGTCAATGGATGTGTCTCCGAAAAAAGATGACACATTCAAATTTCAAATGTTGGTAAATTTGAAAGGAGTTATTTTTAACGATAATCGAGTCCCTTCTTCCTTCTAGGCATTATTTTACCCGATGGTAGCCGAGGAGGACGTTAGCACATTTTTTCCTCTGTGGACGCGGGTTCGATTCGATAAATCTTGATACCAGTGATTGAGACAATACTAATGACGAGCACTGGGGTGTTGCGCAGTAATAATTTCGTGCCAAGCATTGTGGCTTACTTGCAACATTTGTCAGGTTAAAATTTACCAATCTTCTCAGTAGCCCAAAGCAATTATTGAACTTGTTAAAGAACTGATAACATGTGTAATCCGGGCCACTTAATTGTTACAATGGCTCTGTAATATCTAAAGTGATGTTTGGTAATGCATTACAACAAAAATTTGAATAAATTTTTATAAAAATCAAACAAAATCTCAGAATTGGTAATTTCACCGTAGACGGAGCACAGTTTGTCCCAAGAGACCCGATTTAGTTCTCAAAGGCCGGAATGGATGATGATAGCAAACCTTACAATTATCTAAAAAATTGAATTATTTATCGGGAGCCCATCTTCACTTAGAAAGTGAATGGCGCTAAAAAGCAATCTTATAACAGTCAATTTGCTCCGGGCCATAAAAGGAATCTTTTAATGTCACTTTCCACTTTACTTGATCCATTCTACGGTTTACCCTAAAAGTTTCTGCCTGAGCAGCTCCAACAGCATATCAACATGGGGTTCTCGTCAAGAGCATTTCCCCGCAAAGCCGTCTAAAGCTCCAATCGCTGTGATTCCAAAAAATACATTTTCATGGCAACAAAAGTCGCTGGTAAGGAACAAGTGCGTAAGCCCACAAAAGCCCGACATTGTCAAACATGGACCCATAGAGGGGCCGGGCCGGGCCGGGCCGGCTCTCGACTGCCTGTTCGATAACGAAATTAACAAGTTTTTATCTGGAAATCGATTTAAATCCCATCGACTGGCTTTAGAGCTTTTCCACGGGTTAGGCCATATCCCATATGTAAGCAAACAAAACACAACCCGTCCGGGTAGACGCACTTTTCAGCCGGAACCGGAAGCAGAGGCTTTTCCACTAGCCAGCCACTGAAATAAAAGCTATGGGATGGCGCTGACACACGAGCACCTGGGCATTTTAAGAAGTGGTTGCGATTAAATTACTCTTATCAGTTCGAGGCCGGCGTTATCAACCATCCCAATGCCCCGGGCATTCATTCCCCAGCGACAGTTTTTTGTGTAATTCAGTAACTGAACGCAATAATTCACAAGCGGATGATTGCTTTGTTTTCAGCCTCAGGTGTCAGGCAAGTTAATGAGTTTCATTTACCTTTTTATGGTTCTGCTTTGGTGTAGCGCGTCGGATGGAAATGACGTTTAGAAGATGGTCTCAGGTTGCCTCTGACAATTTTGATGGTTGCGTCCTCTTGAAGTACACAAAAATACAATCACATTGCATTTCACCTGACGATAAAGTAATTCACCTGAATGAAAGCTTTCATACTTCAGTTTATTTACCTGTCTCCATCTCTCTTTTCAGAAAAACAAGGAATTGATGAACGACATCATAACAAATTGTAAATTAAAAAATGGTGAGTACGAAGAGTTTTATTCACTCGTAGTTTCACTTACAATTTTTTGTTTGTTTAATTTGTGATTATCTTATTATGAACAAAAGCCATACAAAAATTCTGGGTGAATCATTCTGCGATGTCTTTGGAATTTTGCTTAGATTAAATTCTTGTTAGCATCTTGTGAGAAAATGAATACATACATATTTATAAATATTGTGGGCAGTTGTTGAAGAAGCATGAAAAAGAAAATGGAAGCTGCAGCAGTTTCCATGGTTACTAATTCCCTTATTATATTAATTCAATAATTCTTTTCTTATTGTAAAAAATGAAACTTCACTTTACGATTTCAAATTTCTTTATAATGGCCGATTCCAATCCACGTCTTCGTCTTCGTCTCATTATAACAATTTGTGACGTCAGACCGAGACGAGCAATTGGCTTGCTTTGCTTGATTTTTGACATTTTGTTCAACTTTTCATGTGCTTATTAGGCAGAAATTGATGGAAATTACACATTATTTTTGTTTCGAATCGTTTCGTTTTAATTGTAAAAGCTATTAGCTTATGGTAAATCAAAAACAATACAAAATAATATGCGTTTTGTTAAATAAAAGCTATCCATAATTTGCATGAAGTCAACTCAAAGGTTAACTTAATGAAGTGTTATACAAAAGTAAAGGACCCAAATTTGTTTCTTGTGGCACGCCGAAATTACTTGATAGGAAGATAGAGTATTGATATTGATAAGATAGCAAGTTTGTTATTTGCTTTTATGAAATATCGGATTAATGATTGCTATGAATGCTACTTATCCTCAACTGTTCTCGTAAAGGAAGAACCTTTTCGCTGGATAGTTTACGAGAGAAGCAATTCCACACATATTCCACGGGTATCAATTTAGGTATTATCAATTAATATTGGAGAAAGCTCTCCAGAAATATAGTGCTGCAAAACTTATAGGATACTTAGGAAGATGAGTACTTTAAATTAAATGTCGTATGCATTCAAGGTCTTTCGTTTTTCTTTTCTTCCATAATGGCTTATTTCCTTAAGAAATGATTAGGTGTATGACTATGTATTTTTTTCTTCTTTTCTTTCTTTTACTTCTTTTCTTTCTTTTACTAGAAAGTTGCTAGCTAAGCCGAAAAGTTTGTTGCTTCACAGATATTTGTTGTATTCCTAAACTCCAAATTAAATAACGACATGAAAACAATTCCACAGTAAATATCCCTCTAAATATTTTATCATTTAATAATTCGTTAAACACAGCACATCGAGATACTTATCTTAAATTAATATTTTCAAAGCCTTTACACAAACCTTTTTTAACCTTTCCTTACGATTATCCTTCGTGGTTTTTGTTTTATTTTTTTTCTAATTCTGAGGAAAACAATGGTCCCCTTTTAAAAATTATTATACATTTGAATGGGATTCATTAAAGTTAGTATTTTGTTTTTAATTACTTACAGGTTTTGGACCAGGAATTTCGCCTGCTCCGCCATCTCCAACAAAAAGGCCACTAAGCCCTGATCATCCAAATCCGGCACTTCCAATAACAGAGGTAAATGGAATCTTTTAAAGATTTTTACTGATTCAACAGTCCCTTTTTCGTACCTTTACTTCCAGTCCCCCAGTCCTGCAATGTCCCGGATGGGATGGGCATTGCGAACACTTCTCGTAGCTGACAATACCAGTTGTCTTAAGGATAGAAAGGTACTGATTTCCCCTCTATATCTACCGGTAATGATTCTAATATTTCATCTCGTCTTATCTGTGCACTCACGTTGATGCGGTAAATCCCGGGGTGTATCATCTATCCTTATTTAACCCAACGAAGGTGTCAGGAAAATTAATTAGGAAATGTGCGCCTGGTACTGAGCTTGTTGACTGGCTATTAAATTTATCTCCAATTGTACATACAAGAGCCCAGGCAGCTGGCATGTGGCAGGCACTACTTGAGGAGGGAGTGGTAGCACATGGTACTAAAGATTGTTCCTTATACCTTCAGAATGCCTTAATTTGGGAAAATTTCAGTGAATAAGGAGCAACCTTTTAAAGACAAATGTTTTTTGTATCGATTTCGGGTTGATGAGGACGGTAGCGGTGGGGGTCCACCATCTACAGACGACGTAAATACTGCTAATGACCACGTCCGGGAGGCGTTAGGTAATCTCCTTCATCGTGGACCAGATGCTACATTACGAATGATATTGCGAAAACCGTACGAATTATCCTGCAAAAAAAGTATCTCCTAACATACTAACAGCCTTCCTTACTTACAGATCTCATGAACGCAGTCAGGAAGAACTTGAATTGGTGTTTGAGGAGCTTTTACACATTGCCGCCCTGTCACATCTTTCAACCAGCATCAAGAGGGAATTGGCGTCAATTATCGTATTTGAGGCCCATGCCCAAGCTGGGACAATTTGTGAGTTCTATTGAATTTGTACTATTTGTAGAGTAGCACTTAATTCGATGTAAATGTATTCCGTTTCCAAGTACCTGGGGTGAGTTGTTTAGAAACTGCATTAATGGCACTTCAGACCAACAGGAGATTTGTTTCTAACGTTAATTACAAAAGCAAATTCATTGTAGATCAGGTGTAAATGTTCCCATTAGATTGAAATATTTGACAGGCACATTACTCCTACGCCTGGCTAAGTTCTATCTAGAAAGCTTGTGGAGCACTATTAACGCTAAACAGATGCTTTCAAAAGTAAATATTTGTACAAATTTGCAAATTAACTATTTTGTGTAATATAATACGGCACATATTATTGAAGAGAATTATATAATGGCATTCGTAATAAATTAGTGAGATTTCAGGTTTACTGGAAAATGTTTCAATTTCTCCTGATTTTTTAATGAAGCGTAAAACTAATCCCATCGTTATTATTCAGGGAGATTGAATGGGTTCAAAACTTAATTCGACAACACTGGTACGGGTAAGGTAGGTCAACCAAATAAGACCTACATACTTAGCTTAGAAGCAACTCTAGTCTGTAGGTGCAATAATCTTGCTCCTGAAATCACAAGTTTTTTTCTCAGAGGATCATCCTTTCTTAGAAAATAGGTTTTTTTCTGATATATTTAACAAAAATGAAGAAAAACTCTTGGTGGAACTTTGATTTAAAAATCGAAAAATATTTCGCTTCTTTTAGTTCTACTGAAAAAAAAGAAATTTAGAAAAATTTTTGAGGATGGAATAGTTAGCAAAATTGCTAGCGTTTAAGAAATTTTTTTTCAATCTGATGGTAAGACTCCGATCTTGAACTAGGTCGACGAGAAATATTTTTCGACTTTTAATTCAAAGTTCCAAAATAAAGGAGTTATACAAAGCTATCACGACATAATCCCCTCTTCTCGAAACTTCTACATATTTTTTTTTGTATTTACCTAATTCCATTGCTTAGCGTGGTTTAAGTTGAATACCCGTGTGTAAAAATTATTCATGAAGCCAAATAATTTTTCTGTTTTATTAAAAAAACAATTTTTGTGTCAGCATTAGGAATATTTATGTGCATAGACAAGACATTTGCTTGATTTGGATTATTCATTTAACATTCGAAATGCATTGAAATTATCGAAAAAGTTCCAGAAAGACAAATGCAAACTTATCTAATATCGTCGTATTATTCGGTTGGCCATGCTACTTTCAAACTTATATCGTTAATGTTTCTCAGTACCGCAGCAGAACACATAAAAGCTACGGAAAGTGTATATGATACTAACGCAGAATTCTCTGCACTGAAAATTTTGCATAAAACAGAGTGCAGACAAGCTTTCAAGCAGATAACTTTGTTATTGCTCAGAAAAAAGAATCTAATGACTGCGGTAGAATTTTCTATTCCGAATCGGAAAATGTTTGCAACTCTTCTGGATTTCATGTTAAAGCAGTTTAAAGTGATTTGTACACTTTTAGATTTAAATGCAAGTAAATCTATGTAGGAGAAATTGGGTGTGATGTACGGCAATTTATTTAAATTTAAAAACATAGTGCTTTATAAAATGAAATGAAAAAATATCCCAAAAAACTGAATGGGTAATTAATTTTTCATCGCACATTTGTTGTAAAATTCCCAAAAATTTTCCTAATATGGATGACATGATTAATGGTTGGATGCAATGGTTTTGCGGTGTCAACCCTCGCATCGCATTGTGCTGATAGATTCAGTCTTGGGAATGATTCCATTCACAAAATCAATCAGAAGAGAATTCAGGAGGTCTACGCAATTTTTTGGACCTCATTTTTATTGCAATCCAACCTATGGGGATCTTAGCATACGCGCTGTTGGTGAGCAAACTCAATGCGAATATTTTTGTGTACACACTGGGCTTTTGGCCCGTTCTGTTTATTTAAATTTACCACTGCTTGCCAGTAATTT